>JAJIBD010022358.1:0-122500 GCA_021461705.1 Cryptotis parvus | reverse complement strand
GCTTTTATTTCACCCCCATCTTCTGAGTATTGTTTGAATTGACTGCATAGCAGGTGTGGGTCAGGAAGGTTCCTACAGTGCTCAAATAGTCATAGATCATTAAAGGAACGTTTCAGAGCCCCTTAGCTTCCTGGGACTCCTTTCATACTTGCTTTTTTTTTTTTTTTTTTTTAAGTCTCTGATGGTGCTGGGGGGACCATATGGGATCCTGGGGATCAAACCCAGGTCAGTCACATGCAAGGCAAACACCCTCCCCGCTGTGCTATCACTCTGGCTCTCCTATTGTGTTTCTGTTTTTGTATGTTCTTCCTTTTTTTGCTTCAGAATCCTTCCATTGATAGTAATGACTGTGGAGGACTGAGTGTGGATTGTTTCCAATAATGCCACACAGTGACCCAAAGGAACCCCGTAGGTGCAGAAACGTGGTTGTTGTTGTCATCGAAACATCGTCACGGCTGACTTGTGGTGTCAGCCCTAGGGTTCTGTGTTAGAATTCTTCTGACTTGATGTGTTGAGTTAATGACCAGTCATTGCATTTGACTGAACGTGTTTCTGTTGAGTACATCCTGCAGCAGTTCATTCTCCTGAGTCCGTTCTCTGCACACACATTTGCCCGTGAGCCCCATCCTTCCATGAAACCCTTACATGCTCTCTGAAACTAGACCACCACCAGCCACCTCGGACTCAGCCTCTTCTGATTGCTTTGACCCTTCTCTAGAGACATCCTTTTTTTTTTTTTTTGCTTTTTGGGTTATACCCAGCGATGCTCAGGGGTTACTCCTGGTTCTACACCCAGGAATTACTCTTGGCGGTGCTCAGGGGACCATAAGGGATGCCAGGGGTCAAACCTGGGTTGACCGCTGCAAGGCAAATGCCCTCACTCTGTGCTACAACTCTGGCCCCTCTAGAGATATACTTGAAGAGTCCTCAAGTGATGCCTCCAAGAGCTTCAGATGGGTTTCCCTTGCAGTTTGCTTCCCCTCCCGTTTCTTGGAGATCCATGAAACCCTCCACGGCTTCCTGCTGTTCCTCCTCTTAACTGCTTTCTCCCTTCCCTGCTTCTTCATCTCTTTTGTTGAAGATGTGGCTGCTGTGCTCACAGCCTTCCTCACCGCCTCAATTCTTTCCATCATCTAGAGGGCTTCACCGATCCTTCAGCATGTGGGCTCTCGTTTTCTGGAATGGTGTAAGTGCGGAGATTATGCTCCTTACTCACCCCTGGGAAGGTGTCCAGTCCTCTAGCCCTCACTCCCCGAGCTGCCATCCTGCTGCTCCACCACGGTACAGGTGAGCTTTGCAGCAGGCGCCGTCAGCCACTTCTTTATTCCTCCGTGTTCCATCGAAGTGCTTTTGCTGTCCCTACCCCGTATTTATCTGCACGATGGGCATAGATTTCATTGTCCAGCAGCCATTAATTCTCTTGACAATGCCTGTATTTCCCTCACCCTTCATTCTGGTAAACCTCCCAACACTAGTTGAACCAAATACCCAATTTGCTTTGACTGCTGGTGGCAGAAATCACAAAACAGGAAAAACTTGGTGCCATTGTGCATTCCTTGTGCCTTTAACAGAGCCCACCCTTGGGTGTGAGTCTCCGTCAGCCCACTTTCCTCATCACCCTAATGCTCAAGCAGATGGTTTCCACTTACCTTAAACTTCTGATTTACTCCACCTTCTTTGCATGCCTATGATAACATGGACAGTATCATTGACGTTGCTGTAGAAAAAGTCGCCTTCCCTTTGGGACCTGTTAACTTCCCTTCCGGGACCGAGTGCGCCTCATAAACTGCTCTCATTGCTCCCAGCTACTTACTGGAAGCAACGAGAGCTACTTAGTGCTCCCATACTGCTACTTACATTTTTTTAAATTAATTTTTAAAATGTAATTACAATCAAAATGTAATTAGAAATGTGATTTACAGAATTGAATTTCTTTTTTTGGGCATAGTGGTACACATAATCCAGTTTTAGGCACAGCTTCCGTCACCACCAGGGCCCCTGTTTTCCCTCGCCCCTTCCCTCCAGCCTGCCTCCATGACAGGCTCTTCTGCTACGGTGTTGCTGGTTCTGTGGTTCAGACCTATAGCACCTTTTCACTACTGCTGCCTCCAGCCTCTTTATTCTCCATCTGCCTCTTTTCCCCTGTAGTTTCTTTCCTTCCCCATTCCTTAGTTCTGTAGTTTCTGTTTCAGGGTAATCTCGGTGTCCCCCATCTTGATGCCTTGCTTTCCCGGTCCTGTTCTATAAACCACAGATAGGTGAGTCCATATGAATTTTGTCTTTCCTCTTCTGACGTACTTCCCTCAACATGGTAGCCTCCAGTTCTGTCCCGGTCATGGCAGACTGCTTGGCTCTGGCCTTCCTTGCAGCTGCGTGGCATTCTGAGACATTTCCATATGGTTTTTCACGGGATTGAACGTTTCCACCAGCGAGCTGGAGTAATAGCACGGCGGTTAAGGCTTTTGCCTTGCACGCAGCTGACCCAGGTTCTATCCCCTGCATCCCCTGTGGTTCCCCTGATGCACCACCAGGAGTAATTCCTGAGCATCACCAGGTGTGATGCATAAAGAAAAAAAAAGTGCAGTTCTCTCTCTGTACCAATTTACCAATTTCTCCCATTTACCAATTTACCCACCCCCTGTCGTTTTCCTTCTGATAATCACTATATTTTATAATTGAAAGTATATTTTGTTTTATTTAGTATGCCCATTTGTTTTCTCTTTAAAGTACCTGTGAGATCCTCTGCTTTTCTTCCTCAGACTTGTTTCATTTAGCATAATATAATACTCTGGGTCATTCATGTTGCAGATAGAGATTAATTTTTTTTTTTTTTTTTTTTTTGCTTTTTTTGGGTCACACCCGCAATGCTCAGGAGTTTCTCCTGGCTCTGCACTCAGGAATTACTCCTGGCGGTGCTCGGGGATCATATGGGATGCCAGGGATTGAACCCGGGCCAGCACAGGCCGGCCACGCAAGGCAAACGCCTACCCACTGAACTATCGCTCAGGCCCTGAAATTAAATTTTTTATGTGAACCTTTTCTCCATATCAGTTTTGTCTATTGTCTTTTCTTCTTTTAGTTTCTTGTGTTTTTATTATGGTGTGTAAGAACTTTTATTAGCAATAGTAATCTGTTATGTTTAGTTATTGCAATATTTTTATGAAAGGGATGCTTGTCTTTTATTTATTTTCACTTGTATATTTCATAATACTGAAATTGTCAATCTTTATGGTGTAAAATCTGACAGTCTAACTTTACAGCATATGGATTTGGAGTAATGCTTTGAAAGACTGTCCTCAGTCATGATGATAATTGCTCTTAGCATGTTTATGGTTTTATCTTTGATGCTTAGGATCTTGCTCTTACATGATTTTATTTGTTGTAAGAGACTTAAACTTAATTTTTTAAGTATTTCCATAAGTCCTTAACGGATTGGTCTTTATTTTCCCACTGATTTGACTATTGTTACATGCTAAACATGTCAACACCTGGCAATGTTATCCTGTGCTACCAATTGAAGTGTTTTTTGTTTTGTCTTTTCATTTCAGAGCCTGAGTACTTTGACTCATAGTTTCTTTTGCCCTCATAGTGTGCTTCCCAGAGTAAGAATAGATTTCTACCTGGACCATCAGACTTCTCTTAGTCTGTGTGCAGCAATGCTATAGAAAGGGGGGAAAAATCAAGAAAGGGATGCGAAAGACTCATGTCTCTCCCTTTTCCCAGGAATGCCAGAGTCTTCTGAGATGCCTTATATTTTTATTTTATATTTCTACCCCTACGTTTTTCCCCATAGGCTGTCATTAGGTGTCATAAGAAAATATGGCTCCACCCTGGACCACAGAACATTGTAGAGAGGTGAGACTCCTAATAGAGTAAGTGCTGCTTCAAACAAAATGCTAGAGTCCTCCTTGGAATGCTAGAGTCCTCCTGGTGCTGGGCACTGGAAAGGGAACTTGAACGGGTGGGTGGGGATGGGGAGTCTGCTCAACTCTTATTTTTACCTCCAGAATTTCCCCTGGAGATGCTTGAGAGAAAGGGAAGGAAGGGGTAAACATGGAAAGGAGGGCAGAGAGGGAGAATGTGCATCTTGGTCTTCAGTGTTCGGCTTGGTGAGTATTAGCAGTTGTAGATATCTGTGTAGCACTACCTTAAAAACAGTACCAAATATTTCTGAAACTACCAAGTTCCCTTGTATCTCTTTCTGGTTAATCGCCTTTTCCCGACCTGGTGCTAATTTTCTGAGTTGGGTTGCTATAGATTTGTCTCTTCTGGAAAGTTCAAAGTGTTACTCTCCTTTTTGTATTGTCTTCCACTACACATACTCTTTGGGATTCATCCATGTTTTTATGTTGTCAAAAATAAGCCAGAGGCGGCAGTGGTAAAGATACAGATAATCAGTATTGCTTCAATACTGATTGAAGACCGGCATGAGCTAAACTCCAGGCCTAGTGGAGTGTCTTAAAATGAGAATAAGGGCATAAGAAAATTGGGGCAAGGTCAGTCCTCCTCCCTCCCTCCCTACCTACCTACCTACCTCCCCCCCTCCTTCTCTCCTTTCCCTCCATCCTCCCTCCCTCCCTCCTTCCTTCCTTTCTTCCTTCCCTTCCTTCCCTTCCCTCCCTCTTCTCCTCCCTCTTCACTTGTATCACTTGTTGTTCATCGATTTGCCGGAGAGAGCATCAGTAACATCTCCATTTGTCCTGTCGTGAGCAAGTGTAGCCCAAGGGCATCTGCTTGCTCCAGGAACAGGAAGAGCCTCAAACCATTCAAATAAGTTTGAATTGACCTTATTTCAGGAGGTGGAAATAGAAAAGGAGAAGAATAATTTTATTAGGGACTATGAAGAGGGGAGAGAGAGTAACAAATTCAAGGTGAAACTGCAGACTTCTCCAGCGGAGAGAGCCCTGTGAAGTAAAGAATTTCATGACTTGGCGCTTAGATGCAGGTGACCCCAGATTGGGGATGTGTCCTTTTTTTTTGTCTCTGTTTTCTGAGTATCCGCCCGCCACCTGAAGATGGCATACACCGCATCCATTTGTGGTTTCTGTCACTAGCACTGACTGTTGCTAATAAAATAGCAAGAATAGTGCAGTAACTGTTCTTATTGAAGTCTTTTGTTTGTCTTGGATAAATGTCTAGGCATGAAATTACTTCTCACAGGGTGGGTTTACATTTAATGGCCAAATTGATTTACAGAATGGCTTACCAATTTATACTTCCCAACAGCAGTGTATCAATAATGCAGTGTTGGTATTTTGTCTTGTCAGTGAGTATAAAATGGCACCTTATTAGGCTTTAAATAGCATTTTCCTGGTGAATCATGACATTGAACACCTATTTTTGTGCACTTATTGAACATTCTTGTATTTTGTTTTATGAACTTCGATATTCCAGTCTTTACCCTATATTTACTGATGGTTTCTTTACTGGTTTTTACTCATTGGAGTCATATATTCTGGATCAGAATCCTTTGTCAAAAGAATGTCATTAGTATGCATAACAGGAAATGAATTTTGAAATATCACTTAAAATAGCATCAAAGACTGGAAGCAAACGTAGCGAAAGACACGAAGTACCTTAATGTCCTTACGACCTGCTGTACTTTCTCTCTAGCCCCCAAATCCTTTTCATTGAAAAACAAAAAAATTAGCAGGTTGATTCTAAAGTGTGTATGGGGATCCCTAGAATTGCCTGAATTATCTTCATGGGGTACATTGGAGAAATTTTTGGGTTGGAGACACAGTGTAGAGGTGATGGTGTTTGATTGCACCTGGCCAGACCCAGTTCAAAGCCCAGCACCACGTATGGTCCCTGAGCCCCGTCAGGAGAGATCCATGAGTGTGGAGCCAGGAGGGAGGCCTGAGAACAGTCAGGTATGACCCAAAAAGCAAGCAGAGGAACTGGAGAACTTTACAGTGGGTAACACGACTGCAGTGATTAGAACACTGTGGGTTTGGTAAAAATAGAGACGGCTCGGTGTGAGGGTAAAGTGGCCTCCGATACCCAGGGACTAATCAGGTGGTTCCCACCACCTCCCACCCCAGACTGTTAAGTCGGTTTGGTGGGGACAAGAAAGCATTTTATTCAGTAATTCTGCATCAACTGGAAATTCAAATGTAAAGAAAATGAATGATGGGCCCTTTCTCATTTGGGGGAGGAATATAAACTGAAATAAAAGCTAAAAGCAAAACCTCTATGAAAACTACTGTCTTGGTCATCTTGGAGAGGGAAATCTTTTGTTTACAGAACACGAGGCAGTAACTTCAAAGAGAATTATTCTTCCAAGAGTGCTGTGTTCAGATTTAAGATGTTCCAGTAGTCTGTGTTCACTTTATTTTTTGGGGGAGCAATGCTAGATAGGACTTTTGTACCCAGGTTGCTTTCCGACTGCTGCATCCCTTTCCTGTTTTTACACTTTGCCCATTTTTCAGTGCCTGCAAAACAACTGCTGTTCACTGTATTCTTCCTTGGGAGGTAGTTAGATATTAGATGCAACCAGATGGCGATCAGTACCAGCAGTGTTGTGTGGAAGGGGCGTATAGCCTGTGAGTCCTTTCCAATTCTTCAGCAACTGCTTAAGGAGTCTCAGAATCCTTACCCTCTCGCTACAGTCGCAAGTTTGACTTTCACCACTAGATGGCATGAGATGCGTATTTTGATATCTGCAAATTACCCTCTTTTTTTTTTTGCACAAAATACCAAAGAACCCAAATATAGCTGCAAGATCTCTCTCTCTCCCTCTCTTTCTCTCTCCCCACTCACTCACTCTGTACTCACTCTGTGTATCACACACACACACACACACACACACACACACACACACATCAACACGCACACCAATTAGCCTACTTATCAAGTAATGTGCAACAAGTGCATTGATTTGGATACCAGAAAGGCGCTTCCTATTGCAAGTAACAGGAGCCCAGCACAGTTTGTCTTAAATGGTGAAGACGTTGTAACATCAAGTGTCGGGAGGAGGTAGACCTTCCCCAGGCCCATCCTGTGAGACCTGACTCAATGTCGGGCTTTTTATCCACTTCCAACGTCTCAGTACCTTGTGGGTGATTCCGTGCATGGTTTTCAGACTTTCGGTGGTTGATCTGGGCTTTGGCCCCCAGTCTTGGAACACCGTAACTTTGACTCCTTGTAGTATAGACCAGGATAAAAGAGCTCCTGATAACATTGTTGGAGTTGAAGCTGTTGTATTTGTTCCTCATTTCCCTATTGTGACTTCCTGAGGGAACGAGAGGTGACTGGCACGCAGTAGAAAGTTAGGATAAATATCTAGGTAGGTGGTTTGTGACACTTGCCAGTTATTTGGGGAATCTCTGGGTTGGGTAGAGTGGCTCGAGTAGCGTGAGTCAGTGAGTTTGCTGAGTAAGGAAGCGGTGCAGATTTTCTGTATGAAGCATGGGATGACGTTATCGGCTGCTTAGGACTCTGGGAAAGGAATTAATGAGAAAGGAGGCCACAGTGGGCATATGGTAGGCAGTCTGTGGTGTGCATTGGGAAATGAATATAAAGATGAGAGATGTATTTGAAATTTGTCACAGAGCACTGAGTGTGCAGATGTTGACCTGGAGTGGTGTGGGGACGGGGAGATGGCTTTTTCCACCTCAGGATCTTGGCTCGTCTCTGAGTGCTTAACCTTGACATCTTGGCCTAAATTTACCAACTCATCTCCTTCCTTTCTCATCTTTTTTTCAGGTTTGCAGTCAGCATTGGATACTGGCATGACCCTTACATCCAGCATTTTGTGAGGCTGTGTAAAGAGAGGAAGGCCCCTGAAATTAACAGAGGTAAGTGGCCAGCTCCCACCCTTGCCTTCTCATCAGCTGAGAGGCCTGGGCTCTGGGAGTTTCTTCATGGTTTTGGCTTGTTTGTTTGCTTTTTAGTCACTATTGCTGTGAAAGCTCCAGTTCCTGGTGCTGGAGGATTAGGGGTGAAAGCCAGAGCCTCGTACATGCAAAGGCGGGTGCTGTGCCCCTGGACCCACGTCTCCAGCCCTGGGGATTTATTTTTTAAAGATATCGAGCCTGAAGCGATAGCACAGCAGGGAGGGCGTTTGCCTGGAAACTTGTCATTTTCCCCATAAGGTTGCAAGGAAGCCATGACTGAGAAGGGTCGAGCGTTCTGATCTCTCTAGTGTGATGGGTCCTGCCAGACTGTTCCTATATCACTCAGTGACCAGTAGCCTGTCTGTCCCTGCGTCACTCCATGACCACTCGCCTGTCTGTCCCTGTGTCATCAGTGACCACTCGCCTGTCTGTCCCTGTGTCACTCCGTGACCACTCGCCTGTCTGTCCCTGCGTCACTCCGTGACCACTCGCCTGTCTGTCCCTGCGTCACTCAGTGACCACTCGCCTGTCTGTCCCTGTGTCATCAGTGACCACTCGCCTGTCTGTCCCTGCGTCACTCAGTGACCACTCGCCTGTCTGTCCCTGTGTCACTCAGTGACCACTCGCCTGTCTGTCCCTCGTCACTCAGTGACCACTCGCCTGTCTGTCCCTGCGTCACTCAGTGACCACTCGCCTATCTGTCCCTGTGTCACTCAGTGACCACTCGCCTGTCTGTCCCTGCGTCACTCAGTGACCACTTGCCTGTCTGTCCCTGCGTCACTCAGTGACCACTCGCCTGTCTGTCCCTGCGTCACTCAGTTACCATCGCCTGTCTCTATCTGTGTCACTCAGTGACCACTCGCCTGTCTGTACCTGCGTCATCAGTGACCACTCGCCGGTCTGTCCTCGTCACTCAGTGACCACTCGCCTGTCTGTCCCTCGTCACTCAGTGACCACTCGCCTGTCTGTCCCTCGCACTCAGTGACCACTAGTTCTGTTAGTGACCACTGCTATCTGTCCCTGCGTCACTCAGTGACCACTCACCTGTCTCTCTCTGTGTCACTCAGTGACCACTCACCTGTCTCCCTCTGTCACCCAGTGACCACTCACCTGTCTGTCCATGCATCACTCAGTGACCACTCGCCTGTCTGTCCCTCGTCACTCAGTGACCACTCGCCTGCTGTCCCTGTGTTATCAGTGACCACTCGCCTATCTGTCCCTGCGTCACTCAGTGACCACTCACCTGTCTCTCTCTGTGTCACTCAGTGACCACTCACCTGTCTGTCCCTGCGTCACTCAGTGACCACTCGCCAGTCTGTCCCTGCGTCACTCAGTGACCACTCGCCTGTCTGTCCCTGTTAAATCAGTGACCACTCACCTGTCTCTCTCTGTGTCACTCAGTGACCACTCACCTGTCTGTCCCTGCGTCATCAGTGACCACTCGCCTGTCTGTCCCTGTGTCACTCAGTGACCACTCGCCTGTCTGTCCCTCGTCACTCAGTTACCATCGCCTGTCTCTATCTGTGTCACTCAGTGACCACTTCGCCTGTCTGTACCTGCGTCATCAGTGACCACTCGCAGGTCTGTTCCTGCGTCACTCAGTGACCACTCGCCTGTCTGTCCCTGCGTCACTCAGTGACCACTCGCCTGTCTGTCCCTGCGTCACTCAGTGACCACTCACCTGCTGTCCCTGTCATCAGTGACCACTCGCCTATCTGTCCCTGTCACTCAGTGACCACTCACCTGACTCTCTCTGTGTCACTCAGTGACCACTCACCTGTCTCTCTCTGTCACCCAGTGACCACTCACCTGTCTGTCCCGATCACTCAGTGACACTGCCTGTCTGTCCCTCGTCACTCAGTGACCACTCGCCTGCTGTCCCTGTGTTATCAGTGACCACTGCCTATCTGTCCCTGCGTCACTCAGTGGCCACTCACCTGTCTCTCTCTGTGTCACTCAGTGACCACTCACCTGTCTGTCCCTCGTCACTCAGTGACCACTCGCCTGTCTGTCCTGCGTCACTCAGTGACCACTCGCTGTCTGTCCCTGTTAAATCAGTGACCACTCACCTGTCTCTCTCTGTGTCACTCAGTGACCACTCACCTGTCTGTCCCTGCATCACTCAGTGACCACTCGCCTGTCTGTCCCTCAGTCACTCAGTGACCACTCGCCTGCTGTCCCTGTGTTATCAGTGACCACTCGCCTATCTGTCCCTCGTACTCAGTGACCACTCACCTGTCTCTCTCTGTGTCACTCAGTGACCACTCACCTGTCTGTCCCTCGTCACTCAGTGACCACTCGCCTGTCTGTCCCCGTCACTCAGTGACCACTTGCCTGTCTGTCCCTCGTCACTCAGTGACCACTCACCTGCTGTCCCTGTCATCAGTGACCACTCGCCTATCTGTCCCTCGTCACTCAGTACCACTCACCTGTCTCTCTCTTGTCACCCAGTGACCACTCACCGTCTTCCCTGCATCACTCAGTGACCACTCGCCTGTCTGTCCCTCGTCACTCAGTGACCACTCGCCTGCTGTCCCTGTGTTATCAGTGACCACTCGCCTATCTGTCCCTCGTCACTCAGTGACCACTCACCTGTCTCTCTCTGTGCACTTAGTGACCACTCACCTGTCTGTCCCTGCGTCACTCAGTGACCACTCGCCTGTCTGTCCCTGGTACTCAGTGTCCACTGCCTGTCTGTCTGTGTCATCAGTGACCACTCGCCTGTCTGTCCTGCGTCACTCAGTGACCACTCGCCTGTCTGTCCCTGTGTCATCAGTGACCACTGCCTGTCTGTTCCTGCTCACTCAGTGACCACTCGCCTATCTGTCCCTGTGTCATCAGTGACCACTCGCCTGTCTGTCCCTGTGTCACTCAGTGACCACTCGCCTGTCTGTCCCTGTGTCACTCAGTGACCACTCGCCTGTCTGTCCCTGTTAAATCAGTGACCACTCGCCTGTCTGTCCCTCGTCACTCAGTGACCACTGCCTGTCTGTCCCTGTGTCACTCAGTGACCACTCGCCTGTCTGTCCCTCAAGCACTCAGTGACCACTCGCCTGTCTGTCCCTGGCCACTCAGTGACCACTCGCTGTCTGTCCCTCGTCATCAGTGACCACTCGCCTGTCTGTCCCTGTGTCACTCAGTGACCACTCGCCTATCTGTCCCTGCGTCACTCAGTGACCACTCGCCTATCTGTCCCTGCGTCATCAGTGACCACTCGCCTGTCTGTCCCTGTGTCACTCAGTGACCACTCACCTGTCTGTCCCTGTGTCACTCAGTGACCACTCGCCTGTCTGTCCCTGCGTCACTCAGTGACCACTCGCCTGTCTGTCCCTGCGTCACTCAGTGACCACTCGCCTATCTGTCCCTGCGCCACTCAGTGACCACTCGCCTGCTGTCCCTGTGTTATCAGTGACCACTCGCCTGTCTGTCCCTCGACTCAGTGACCACTGCCTGTCTGTCCCCGTACTCAGTGACCACTCGCCATCTGTCCCTGTGTCATCAGTGACATCGCCTGCTGTCCCTGTGTTATCAGTGACCACTCGCCTATCTGTCCCTGCGTCACTCAGTGACCACTCACCTGTCTCTCTCTGTGTCACTCAGTGACCACTCGCCTGTCTGTCCCTCGTCACTCAGTGACCACTCGCCTGTCTGTCCCTGCGTCACTCAGTGACCACTCGCCTATCTGTCCCTGCGTCACTCAGTGACCACTTCGCCTGCTGTCCCTGTGTTATCAGTGACCACTCGCCTATCTGTCCCTCGTCACTCAGTGACCACTCACCTGTCTCTCTCTGTGTCACTCAGTGACCACTCACCTGTCTGTCCCTGCGTCACTCAGTGACCACTCGCCTGTCTCCTGCGTCACTCAGTGACCACTCGCCTGTCTGTCCCTCGTCACTCAGTGACCACTCGCCTGTCTGTCCCTGCGCACTCAGTGACCACTCACCTGCTGTCCCTGTCATCAGTGACCACTCGCCTATCTGTCCCTGCGTCACTCAGTGACCACTCACCTGTCTCTCTCTCTGTCACCCAGTGACCACTCACCTGTCTGTCCCTGCATCACTCAGTGACCACTCACCTGTCTGTCCCTGCGTCACTCAGTGACCACTCGCCTGCTGTCCCTGTGTTATCAGTGACCACTCGCCTATCTGTCCCTGGACTCAGTGACCACTACCTTCTCTCTGTGTCACTCAGTGACCACTCACCTGTCTGTCCCTGCGTCACTCAGTGACCACTCGCCTGTCTGTCCCTGCGTCACTCAGTGTCCACTCGCCTGTCTGTCCCTGTGTCATCAGTGACCACTCGCCTGTCTGTCCCTGCGTCACTCAGTGACCACTCGCCTGTCTGTCCCTGTGCATCAGTGACCACTCGCCTGTCTGTTCCTGCGTCACTCAGTGACCACTCGCCTATCTGTCCCTGTGTCATCAGTGACCACTCGCCTGTCTGTCCCTGTGTCACTCAGTGACCACTCGCCTGTCTGTCCCTGTGTCACTCAGTGACCACTCGCCTGTCTGTCCCTGTTAAATCAGTGACCACTCGCCTGTCTGTCCCTGCGTCACTCAGTGACCACTCGCCTGTCTGTCCCTGCGTCACTCAGTGACCACTCGCCTGTCTGTCCCTGCGTCACTCAGTGACCACTCGCCTGTCTGTCCCTGCGTCACTCAGTGACCACTCGCCTGTCTGTCCCTGCGTCACTCAGTGACCACTCGCCCCTCTGTCCCTGCGTCACTCAGTGACCACTCGCCTGTCTGTCCCTGCGTCATCAGTGACCACTCGCCTGTCTGTCCCTGTGTCACTCAGTGACCACTCGCCTATCTGTCCCTGCGTCACTCAGTGACCACTCGCCTATCTGTCCCTGCGTCATCAGTGACCACTCGCCTGTCTGTCCCTGTGTCACTCAGTGACCACTCACCTGTCTGTCCCTGTGTCACTCAGTGACCACTCACCTGTCTGTCCCTGCGTCACTCAGTGACCACTCGCCTGTCTGTCCCCGTCACTCAGTGACCACTCGCTATCTGTCCCTGTCACTCAGTGACCATCGCTGCTGTCCTGTGTATCAGTGACCACTCGCCTGTCTGTCCCTCGTCACTCAGTGACCACTCACCTGTCTGTCCCTGCGTCCTCAGTGACCACCGCCTGTCTGTCCCCGCGTCACTCAGTGACCACTCGCCTGTCTGTCCCCGCGTCACTCAGTGACCACTCGCCTGTCTGTCCCTGCGTCACTCAGTGACCACTCGCCTGTCTGTCCCTGCGTCACTCAGTGACCACTCGCCTGTCTGTCCCTGCGTCACTCAGTGACCACTCGCCTGTCTGTCCCTGCGTCACTCAGTGACCACTTCGCCTGTCTGTCCCTGAGTCACTCAGTGACCACTCGCCTGTCTGTCCCTGTGTCATCAGTGACCACTCGCCTGTCTGTCCCTGTGTCACTCAGTGACCACTCGCCTGTCTGTCCCTGCGTCACTCAGTGACCACTCGCCTGTCTGTCCCTGCATCCCTCAGTGACCACTCGCCTGTCTGTCTCTTAGGGTATTTTGCTCGAGTCCAGGGTGTCAGTCAGCTTTTAAAGGCGTTTCTGCGGAAGACAGAATGTAATTGTCAGATCATCAACCTTGGGGCCGGGATGGATACGACATTCTGGACATTAAAGGTAAATTATACATTTTCTTTCCACTTTTCCTGGTTGTTTTAATCATTCTAATGTGCGAAGCTTGTGCAGATGTCTCACCTGTCTTCAAAATATCCCAGCGATGGTTTTTTTTTAATTTTTTATTTTATTTTTTTTTTAACTTCTTGGGTCTTACCCAGTGATGCTCAGGGGTTTCTCCTGGCTCTGCACTCCGAATTAGTCCTGGCAGTGCTCGGGGGGACCATATGAGATGCGGGATCAAACCTGAGTCAGCCACGCGCAAGACAAATGCCCTCCCCGCTGTGTTGTGCTCTGGCCCCAAACCCTAGGGGTGTGGTGAGCCGTATTGTCTTTGCCCTTAGTCCCCAGCCCCTACCAGCCCCACAGTCATCCTGGCCCAATGTGTGGATAGTTGGTCATTTTAAGCTGTTACAAAACAAAGTATAAAATCCTTGTGACTGCTCATGTGGAAATCTGCCAGAAGAAAACTGTTGTACCAGTGGAGTTGCTGGTATAAAGAACACATGTAATACATATACATTTATATATATATATTATCACTTGATCACTTGAATCCCGTTATTCATCGATTTGCTCGGCGGGCGCCAGTAATATTTCCATCGAATCTTATCACGTGCCAGTGTAGCCCAATGGCATCTGGTTGCTTCAGGAATACGAAGAGCCTCAAACCGTTCATTCAGGGTCTTGACAAATAAGTCTGACCATCTTGTAGGTGGGTGGCCACGTGATCTTCTTATATCCTGTGGGATCCAGTCAGTAATAGCTCTAGTCCAGCGGTCGTCTCCAAATCGCATTACGTGTCCAGCCCATCTGATTTTCGATGCCTTGGCAAGCGAGACAGCGTCCCTGATTCTGGAATAGCGACGGAGGTCGGAACTCCAGATTCCTTTTCTCACTTGAGTGAGGCATGATATTCAAGCATAGTTCTTTCGATTCCTCTCTGGGAGACCCAAATAGTGTTCTCATCCTGCTTTCGTAGGGGCCCAGGTCTCTGAGGCGTATGTTAATGCAGGGAGAATGGTGGAGTCGAAGAGATGTGAAGAGATGTGCCCGGAGCCAGAGGTTCTTTGTCCTTTTAGCTAGTTCTTTGATGCTTTTGAAGGCATTCCATACCGCTCTCTTCCTCCAGCGCAGCTCAGGTTTTAGGTCGTTCATCATGTTGACTTCTCGACCTAGGTACACATAACTGCTGCATTCAGAGATGTCTGTTCCATTGAGAGTGAATGGGGCCTCTGGAATTAGTTCATTTTTCATGAACATAGTTTTGTTGAGATTCAGCTGTAGACCTATCTTTCCATATTCTCGGTCGAAGTCAGCCAGCATTTGTGCCGCTTGGCTAATGTTTGGTGTTATTAGAACGATGTCATCAGTGAAGCGGAGGTGGTATAGTTGCCGACTGTCTATCTTCACTCCCATTCCAGTTTATATACACACACACACACACACACACACACATATATATATATATACACATATATATTGTATATACTTATGTACATATATGTATTATATATATATATATCATATACATGTAATATATACACACATATTATGATACCAATATCCAATGGGGTCAGGCGAAACATGGATCAGGAAGTCTTGTCAAAGGTGGAAATTACCACAAATGTGTGGGATTCAGAGGTTCGGTAAGACAGAGAAGGGAACTGTGCTAATATTTGTCGAAAGTGTTAATTCCAGCCTAGAACTGAGCATTAAATACAGGCAAAAAAATACACATTATAACCTCTAAGTGTATGTATTAAAATCCACAATATGCAAGAGCAGGGAGAGAGAAAGAGAAAAAGAGAAAGAACCTGCCATAGAGGCAGACTAGGGAGGGGGGAGGGAATCAGGGAATTGGTGGTGGGAAATGGGCACTGGTGGAGGGATGGGTGCTGGAACACTGTGTGACCAAAACCTCCAAACATGAACATCTTGTAATTGTATATCTCATGGTGTTATAATAAAATATTTTAAAAAACACACGTATTTACAATTATGATAATAAGCAGTTTTGAATTTGTTGGCATGTAGGATGTTAGGTCCATTTTTATTCTTTTTTGGACTAGTCCCGGCGTTGCTCAGGGCTTTCTTCTGGCTCTGTGCTTAGGGATCACTCCTGCTAAGACTTGTGAACCATTTGTAGTTTTGGGGCTCAAAGACGGATTAGTCAGTGCAGGCACGCGCCTCAGCCACTGTACTCTCTCCAGTCACCCACTACTCTCTCTCCAGCTGTGTGTACTGCGCCTCTCTCCATCGCTCATGCTTTTATTTTCTCAAGTCAGATTTTCCTGATTGCCAGGCTGGGTGGTGACGAGGCACAGCCTTTCAGTTACTGTTCTTTTAGTTTATCTCTAATTAGTCTTTTAGGGCATAAGAGCAGGTAAAATTGCATGACTAGTCACATTCTCTGGCCTCCAATAGCAGGTAACAAAGCAGCCCACACCTTATTGGTCGTTGATAGTGTTCAGTGACCAGAGGAACTTGGCTCTTGCAAGATCAGTCATGTTCTGCACTGGCCTTTTAACTCTTCAGAGCTTCAAGATGCTGTAAGCAGGCTTTCCTCGTGCCGACTATGCTCACAACAACACGTTTTATTCTAGGAAAATACTCCTGAGAGTGGAGAAAGCAAGTGGAATGCATGCTGCTCTTGGGCCAGCTGTTGAGTCCAGCTTTTGGACCACTGGGGAGCTTTTCCCGTTGCTCCCTTCCACAGTGTCCCGAGGTCACATGAAAGGCAACCAGAGTCTAGTTACAAACACAGATTAAAGGACTGTTTTTGACTCCTGCCTTGGAAATTCACCCCCAAACCTTTACCCTTCAAACGTGTTGCTGATTGCATTTTCTCTTTTGTAGGTTGGTACAGATTTTTCCTGCTTCTTCTATCAGGTTGGTCATGTGGCAGTATCAGGTACGTGCATTTTCCCAGATTCCTGGGAGCAGTTCATGAAGATAAGTAGGAGTATGTGGGCATAACCTGACCCGTGTGTCTGTTCTGCCCCTAATCAGTACGCCTGATATGGTGCTCTTCTCACTAGGCCTCCCACCCTTTTCTTTTTCTTACTCAAGTGAGCAATCAGTGACCTCACCACGGTTAGCTTCCTGCCTGCTTCAGGTACAAGCTTACATTCAGCAAGTGCTTTTACAGGCGTGAATTCATGAATTAACATTAGCACCCTGAGTGGGGAGTGAGGCAGGTAGTTTATCTTAGGTAGCAATACCTGGTGGTACTTAGAGGCTCTTCCTGGCTCTGTTCTCAGGAGTGACCCCCTGACAGTGCTTGGGGGAACCACACATGGTGCTAGGTCTTTGAACATGTGTCCTGACTGCCACAGCTGCTCAAGACCTCCTTGCTCTGTGGCCCTGAGCAGTGTCCCCATAGTGGACGGTGGCATTGAAATATGCTGCAGATACTGAATTCCTGTTTGAGCACATAGTTCTGTAATGATTCAGTGGTGGTGAAGGCATTGGGGTTCTTCTCTGTGAGGCGACTGTCCTTGTGTGACCGTGGTGTGCAAGAGAATTCTGGGTAAGAGTTGTGTAGCGCCGTTGGTGATGGGGTCATTGGAAAATTCCTTTTGACTGGACCCCATTGACTTGGTCACATTCTTTGCAGTTTATTCCCTCCTGTAGGTAGGTCAGTATTGGATAGGTCTGAGGTGGTCACTTGTGAGTGAGGCACACCCAAAGCAAGAAGTTTTCATAAAGTCACTTATCTGCCTTCCTTAACATCGACTGTTTCTCATAGAGCTCGTGAGCCTGGGGATGCCTTACTCAGAAATGTTGCCCTAGGGAGCATGAAGTGTGTCACTGGAAGAAGAGGGGAGGGGTGTAGCTCTGATTTGTAGGGTCACTGATAGGGCTGAGGCAGGAGGGGGCATTTGAGAGTAGGCAGCATGGCTGAGAGATTAAATAAGCGTGACTGAGAGAGAGTGAGTGCTCGGACGACCGGGGCTGACTGTGAGGGAATGTGACCCCTGAGCACAGAGCCCTGAACTCCACTCAGTATCCCTCCCTCCCATAAAAGAAAAACAACAAAAAAAGTTATCTAAGCATCATTGTCTTTTGTCCTCAGGATGAAGATCTTCTACCGAAAAAATATTTTGAAGTTGATTTTCCAATGATAGTCACAAGAAAGTTGCACAACATACGGTAGGTGTTAACCCAAAGGAAACAACAGTGGGATTACAACTAGCGCTCAGCAGACGACAGGTGAATGGTGCAGACCTCACTTGGGGGCTTTCCTCTGGCTTCCCGTTCCTTGCCCAGGATCCTCATACATACTTCCTTCCCTACTGTCTAGTAATGTAATTTCTGTGGTTCAGAGAGATAGCTCAGTGGCTTAAGAGAGCAGTTTGGGGAGAGGGGGTTCACACCCAGCAATGCTCAGGAGTTACTCCTGGCTCTGCACTCAGGAATTACTCCTGGTGGTGCTCAGGCAGGATGCCGGGCTCGAACTCAGGTTGACTGTGTACAAGACAAACACCCTCCCCACTGTACTGTCACTCTGGCCCCAAGAGAGCATGTTTTGGTTTTGTTTCATTTGGGGGCCACAGCTGGCTGTACAAAGGGCTTACTCGTGGCTCTGCTCAGGGATCATTGCTTGTGATGCTTAGGGGACCATTTGGGCTGCTGGGGAATCAAACCCAGGTCAGCCTCCTGCAAGGCAAGTGCCTACCCTCTACCCTGCTGCCCTGTCCATCTTGCCCCTGGAGGGCTTTGTGTGCAGGAGGCCTGAGTTGTCTTTTGTCCTCCAGGAGGCACCACCGGGCAGATATGACCCCAAACAAACAACGCATGCGGCTAAACATAGAGTAAAGGAATCTGGATGTTTTGTTTTGTTTTTTCCCTCCATGGCTTGGGGACTCTCCCAGCTTCAGGGAGCCATGGGAATGCCAACTAGACCAATAGGTCAATTCTGTGATCAAAGGATGTGGTATTGCTTAGAGCCTGTGATGCTGAGGATTACCTGGGCCACTCGGCTGGGCGTCCTCCAGGGATCTACCCAGCAGTGCTGGGAAACCTGGTCACGCCAGGGATTGAAGCTGGCTCTTTTCCTGGAGGGTCTGCACCTTAACCCCTGTAAATGCTTCACTTGGATTGGGTCATTTAGTCCTGGACAGAGTCATGAATTTAGTGTTATTATTAAACGTCTAGGTGAGTAAACATGAGGGGCAAAGTAATTTAGTAGCTAATTTCCCAGAAGTCACCATAGGATGACTAGGAGCTAAGATTTCGCTCCTGGCTTCTGGTCCGAGGTCAAGGTTTCTTTGTAGTTTGAAACCACTCTGCTTCCTTCTTTTTTGATTGTTCAATTTGTCATTTAAATGAAATCCTAATTCTTATGTTTCTCCCCCCACCCCCCGACTTGAAACTTATGGGGAAAGTGTCAAGTCACAACTTACCCCGTAGAAATTTTCTAATCCTTACAAGCTGGAAATATATCTCTTGAAGTTATTTGACTTTATCCTTGGGAGATAAGTTTTTGACCCTTTCCAAGTATAAAATGGTACTAGAGGTGCTTTTTAGAAGATGGTCGGTCACTAGTAATCTGGAGACGGCAAGTTACGACCAATCTTAGTAGAATCGTGGGTGAAGTAAGAGAGTGAGCTCCCTGTTCCACCAGACCTGCCTTCCCGGGCTGGGGACACATCAAGCCGCATGTGATTGCTGGGATGGTGAGTCTAGCTCTCTGGGGTCTGCCTGCGTAGCCTGTGTCGGGGAGTGGTCATAGACGTGATCTGAACTGTTGGTCTGCCTTGGAGACAGTGTGTTTATCTGTGAGAAACAGTAGTGGTTTTTGACAATTTGTTTGAGACATGAAACCGGAGATGAGCTAGAAAGCACTCAGCATTCTGGCCAGTTGGACTCGCGTGAGCCTTCTTTCCAGCCTGTCTTTTCCCATTTCTCAGTCTTAGTCATTCACTATTAGTTTGTGATGTTTATGTCGGATTCTGAGCATCATAGTTGGCCGCATAACCTGAAGGTGACCTGGATCCATGGGATTTTTACTCTCTCCAGCCTAAGATCAAATAATGAAGCAGAGGGTGCCCTTGGGGCACATATTTGCCCTTTCTGTAGGAGGTGAGTGGGTCTCCAGCTGCAAATGGTCTCCCTGACTGACTCATCTTTCGCCTTCTCCCCCATTGACCCTTAGGTACAAACCTCTCCTGTCGAAACCCATTATAGAATTACATTCAGAAGATTCGCTTCAAATGGGCAAGTATCCTTCCACTATGAAGCTTTGCTTCTCCTTTTCCCTTTAAAGGTAGTATATGCGGTGTGTGTGTGTGTGTGTGTGTGTGTGTGTGTGTGTGTGTGTGTGTGTGCGCTCAGGTGTGTGTGTTCCCCTCCTTGAGCTCACATGGCATCTACCCTGATCTCACTCCCCAGCAACTGATACCTGGCCCCCACCCCTGCAGCACCTCTTTTTTTTTTTTTTTTTTTTTTGGGTCATAATGCTCACCAAAAATGCTCACCAGCAGTGCTCAGGGGTTACTCCTACTCCTGGCGGTGCTTGGTGGACCATACGGATGCTGGGGATCAATTCTGGGTCTGCTGCATGCAAAGCAAATGCCCTCCTCACTGTACTATCACTCTGACCCCCCACCTACACCCCCTGCACACCATACACCCTCTTGAGGTGGCCCTGATAGACTGTGGCTTTACTGGGCCTGAGTGTGACACAGTCTGTCCTATACCAACAAGTCAGGGATTGCCAGGAGTGACCCCCAGGTTTCCTGGGCACTGCTGTGAGGCCCCTTTCCCCCAGAGATTACTAATACCTGAGAATAAATAAAATGTGAACAGGAAAGTATAGGTGATAATAAAAGAAAACAATTTCATTTAAAGCTTCTGAGTATTTTGGGGTTTGTTCCCCCCCCCTTTTCTCTCACATAAGATTGGTTCTCAGCATGTCTGAGTAATATTTCATCTTCAGTGTAGGCTGTCATGCCTCCAAAGTACTCACCTTGCTTTGCCCAGTACATTGGACCCGTTTTGTCCTTTGCTCTTGTTGATCTGTCACCTTTGCCCCCTCTGGCAGCGTCACTTATGTGACCCAGGGCAAAGGGTTGGCTTTGATTATTTTTCTCTGTTCTCTTGCTTTTTATTTGTATTCCATGTATGCCTGAGGTCATCCAGTGTTTGTGTTTTTCTTTCTCACTTACAAAAAAAGAAATGTATTATTATGTTGTAAAGATATGATGATTAAGATAGCATTGTAAAAATTGCCACTGTCGGGGCCAGACTGATAGTACAGCATGTAGGGGCGTTGGCCTTGCGTTCAACCTGGATTCGATTCCCAGCATCCTTTATGGTCCCCAAGCACCACCAGGAGTAATTCCTGGGTGCAGAGCCAGGAGTAACCCTGAGCGTCGCCAGGTGTGATCCCAAAAACCAAAGAAAACTAATGTCACTATTTTAAATTAGTGAAAGTGCCACTATTTTCAATTAGTGAAAAGCTGCTGACATAAAACTGGTACCTTGATGATTATGAATTACTTTGTGATTTCAGAAAAAAATATGCATCTTAGAATTGGTGATTGGGTCTTACCTGATAGAGCCTGAGGACTACTGCACTACTCCTAACTCTGCTCAGTGTCACTCATGGCAGTGCTCAGGACTGAGCCTGGGTTAGCATGCATGCAGCTCCTTGACCCTTATATCATTTGGCCCCAGTATAGTGGTGTTTTTTAAGCGAAAATATGCACAGGACAAAAATTTAAAGTATATGGATACAGGCATACCACAAAAATTAAGTCAGAATTATGTCTTTAGTAAGTCGGGGGCTAGAAACTTAGAACTGGCTTGAGATACTTGCCTTGAAGGAGCCAAGCCCTGTTTTAGCCCCAGCACAAACCTTCCAGGATTGCAAGAGATCCTGTGTAGCACCAGGTGTGGCCCAACCCTGTCCCCCACCTCTGCCCAAAATTGCAAGTCAGGATCCTGAGCTAGAGTAAAGCGGTTTCCTTGCATATTGGACCCTGGGGTGCTCCCTGCGTACCTTCAGGAAAGACAACTGAGCGTCTCCAGGTGTGGCCCAAGCCCAGAAAGGTAAATTGAGTCAAGGAGGCAGCTCAGATCCCCAGAGCTTGAGTCCCTACATACGTATACCTCCCCAGCCTGCCCGCCTCCACAGGGCTCATACAACCAGGCCCTGGCATTCAACCAGCTGGCCTGGTTAGCCACATCGCTGGAAACCCAGGTTTCCTTGGGAGAGAAAACAAAAGTAAACCCAGTTCTTTGACTTCCCTGCTAAATCCTCCTATGGGTGGGACCCACAGGGCTGGACCTGGGGCTTTTGTTCCCAGCCGCACTGTGCTGTCCCCATACTTTCCTTTTGTCCTATGTCCTGTAACCTGCCTGTGTCCTATGTCCTATACCCTGCATCCTTATGTCTGATGTCCTGTAACCTGCCTGTGTCCTATGTCCTGTAACCTGTCTGTGTCCTATGTCCTGTAACCTGCCTGTGTCCTATGTCCTGTAACCTGCCTGTGTCCTATGTCCTGTAACCTGCCTGTGTCCTGTGTCCTGTAACCTGCCTGTGTCCTATGTCCTGTAACCTGCCTGTGTCCTATGTCCTGTAACCTGCCTGTGTCCTATGTCCTGTAACCTGCCTGTGTCCTATGTCCTGTAACCTGCCTGTGTCCTATGTCCTGTAACCTGCCTGTGTCCTATGTCCTGTAACCTGCCTGTGTCCTATGTCCTGTAACCTGCCTGTGTCCTATGTCCTGTAACCTGCCTGTGTCCTATGTCTGTGTCCTGTAACCTGCCTGTGTCCTATGTCCTGTAACCTGCCTGTGTCCTATGTCCTGTAACCTGCCTATGTCCTCTAACCTGCCTCATGTCCTATGTCCTATTTGCATCCCTGGTCTTTCCTCACTAGATGCCAGTAGCATCTCCTGTTGCAGAGCAACCCAAAATGCCTCTATATTCTGCAGATGTTCGTGGCGTAAAGTGGAGTGATAAAGAGCTGTGGCCTCAAGGTAATAAGGAACCAGTGGTCAGCCTTGGCAGCGCATATGAAGGAGTCATCACAAGCAATTTCAGAACTGAATTCTCATTCCTGCCGTACATAAATTGATTCTTAGGATTTCCTAACCATACTGTGCTATTAGGTTTTGAGGGACTTCTCCTCCTGTGTCCTTTTATAATTAATGCTTAAAGAAGTATCAATCAACAAAAATGGGTTTTTAGTAGCAATATGTCGGGAGCTGCTGGGATCCCCGACAGTATCAGGACAGAAGTTCTCTTCTATCTCTGAGGCCGCTGGGGAACAGATGAAAACTCACCGAGTCCGGGAAGTTCCAAAAAAGGCTTTTAATAGTACAAAAGCTCTACCACTGCAATCCAATATAATGAAAGAACTCTAGCTCTGGTCAGAACTTAGACCATATAAGAGAGAGCCCAAGTCTCCCACCAAAAAGAATCTCACCTAAGAGGAGTCCTACCCAAAAGAAGGAGCAGGAAAAAAAGGAGAAGGGGCCTCAAGTCAGTCCCTTATATACACCAAAGTAATCCCATCTGTTGACAGGAGGGTCCTGTCAACAAAGAACCCTAAACAGAGTGTAGAAGGATGGTGCCATACCATATTACGGGTATAAACAAAGGAGTATGCCAAGGACTAATCCCTTCTAAGGAGATTATCTAAAGGTCCTTCTTATTTATTATCTGCACCAGGGTGATCCTGAGTATCTCGATCTCTGATCTCTGTATACTGAAAGGATCACGCTCGCCTGCTTGAGAGCAAACTATTATGATCCTTCTTACGATCTTTAACGATAGTCTCAACGTAGCCAGGGTGGCAGTCTCCTGGTAAATTCTAACTGTCCCACGCTGGGTGCAGTGGGTATAAAGAGGAGCTGTGCCCAATCTAGATAACATAGAAATCTTAGTAGATGTATAAGTCAGAAGTTATTCAGTCAAGGTGACTTCTGTAATTGCCAAACCCCTATCAGTGTTTACATAGAAGAGAGATCTCATTAGAATGAACCTTGGCTTAAGAACATGTAAATAGATTAAGCAATGAGCAAAGCTCTCAAACTAGCTAAGCCTGTCATCCAAGAGCAATACATGGGTTTAATTGGTTTCCCAGAATAGGGTTAGTGTGGTTTGTTCCTTTAGAAATTTTTTATACAAGTAATACATTCAATTGCTAAACATCCTTACAGGGTGTAAGAAGAATGCAGGGAGGGAAAATTGACTGTGGGTCTCTTTGGTGAGCACCTTGTTTTTCCACCCAGCAGATGTTCTGCATTTGTTCCCATGATCTCTTGCCAGCAGTGGGTCTAATTAAAACGGTCTGTCTCTCTGGACTAATGAGTTGTCATTAAAATATGCCTTGATTCTCTCTCCCCTAAAATGCTTTCTCCTCCCACGAGAATGAAAGTGAGATTTCCTTCCTTCCTAGGGACGTAATGGACTGGCCACATTCCCATTCTCCTGGCTTCAGAGACACAGAGTCAGGAGCAGGTGTGTGTCACTGCTCAGTATGAGGGTCTGTCGTTAAACACAAGCCCTGGGTCATGTCTTCTGTGCTTCCACATGCCACTTGCGTTCCTCCTGGCTCTGCACTCAGGAATTAATCCTGGCAGTGCTTGGGGGACCATATGGGATGCTGAGGATCAAATTCAGGTTGGCCACATGCAAGGCAAATGCCCTCCCCCTGCTGTGCTATCACTCCAGCCTGACTGCTGTTCTTATGCTCAGATTTTGAGTGGTCGTGACAGGACCTGCTTTTTACATCACATGCTGATTTTAGATTCTAATCTTGGAGGAAGATGTCTCCCCTAAACGGCATGGGTCCTTGGCAACTGCATGCTTGAGACATCGTTGTGCATTCTAACATGAGAGATCTCTCCCTGAGCACTGCCCCGGTGGCACGGAGGAACACAGGGTTCTGGCCCAAACAATCTCTTCTGACTGTGAGGGATCAGGCTGGGCCTCGGGCCTGCGCCTGCATATTCCTGCAGCTTCCCTGAGTCCTCTGAGACAGTCCATGCAAGGATGTTGGATGACAGGCTTAGCTAACTTGGGAGCTTTACTGTTTTATCCACTCATAACTTAATCTATTTACATGTTTTTAAGCCAGGGTTCATTCTAAAGAGATCTCTCTTCTATGTAAACACTGATGGAGGGTGTGACAGCTACAGAAGTCACCTTGACTCTGATCAAACTTCAGACTTTATATGTTTATACTCTATTAACTCTTCGATGTTATTGATTGGGCACAGCTCCTCTTTATACCCACTGCACCCAGTGTGAGACAGCCACCTTAGCTATGTTGAGATTATCATTTAAAATTATAAGAAGGATCATATTAGTTTGCCCTCACGAAGGCGAGTGTGACCCTTTCAGTATACAGAGATCGAGATACTCAGAATCACCCTGGTGCAGATAATAAATAAGAAGGACCTTGTAGTTACCATCTAGATTACATGAAGCCCATGAAATTAAGATATATTACTTTATACCAACCCCCTCTCTCTCTCCAGTGTTTTACATAAGAGATAATCTCAGAAGAAGGGATTAGTCCTTGGCATACTCCTTTGTTTATACCTATAATAGGGTGGGGCACCACCCTTCTACCCTCTTTTACTATCTAGAAGCTGTTTAGGGTTCTTTGTTGACAGGACCCTCCCTGTCAACAGTTAGGATTACTTTGGTGTATATAAGGGACTTGAGGCACTTGCCCCTTTTGTGGATAGGGCTCTTTCTGGTGGGGATCCTCTTTGATTTTTTTTTTTTTTTTTTTTGCTTTTGATCACGCCCGGCAATGCTCAGGGTGTTTCTCCTGGCTCTGCACCTCAGGAATCACTCCTGGCGGTGCTCAGGGGACCATATGGGAGTACCGGGATCGAACCAGGCTAGGCTTTGCTCTGGCTGAGGCGTGCAAGCGGCAAACGCCCCACCCGCTGGGCTATCGCCCCGGCCCCTGGTAGGATCCTCTTTGGTGGGAGATTTGGGCTCTCTTTTATGGTCTAAGTTCTGACCAGAGGTAGAGTTCTTTCATTATATTGGATTGCAGGTAGAGCTTTTGTACTATTAAAAGCCTTTTTTGGAACTGCTCTGGACTCGTGAGTTTTCATTCGTTTCCCCAGAGGCCTCGGAGGTAGAAGAGAACTTCTGTCCTGATATGTTGGGGACTCCAGCGGCTCCCCAACACAAGGCAGGAAAACAAATTTTTAGAGAATTTTAATCTAGGTTCTGGATAGAAAGTTCTTTCCTTGTGTTTATTAATTTTACTCACAGGAGGATGTCTGGTATTTGAGAATCATTGTTTTCATAATGGGTCAGACATGTCCCTTCATATTCTTTATATTATTTTCCTAACTTGTATATGTGACACCCTGAGACTTTTATCATTTATATTTTTTTTTTCTGCTTTTTTGGGTCAAACCCAGCGATGTTCAGGGGTCACTCCTGGCTCTGCACTCAGGAATTACTCCTGGCTGTGCTCAGAGGACCATATGGGATGTCAGGGATCGAACCCAGGTCGACTGCAAAGCAAATGCTGTACCCACTGTGCTATTGCTCCAGTCCCTAAATTTCTGACATTAGCATATTCTGATGAGGTGGTGGTGGCTTATTTATTTATTTATTTTGTTTGATTTTGGTTTGTTACTCTGTGTGTGTGTGTGTGTGTGTGTGTGTGTGTGTTTTCTCTTTGATCACACCTGGTGATGCTCAGGGCTTTCCTTCTTCCTGACTCTGCATTGGGGAATTAATTCTGTCAGTACTCAGGGCAACCATTATAGACCTCATTCCCATGACCTGATGGAATGGTTTGAGGCTCTTTATGTTCCTGGAGCAAGCAGGTGCCCTTGGGCTCTACTTGCATGAGACAGGACATATGGAGATGTTACTGGGGCCCGCTCGAGCAAATCGATGATGAACGGGAAGACAGTGATACAGTGATAAAGTACTCAGGGCGACCATATGGAATGCTGGGGATCCAACCCAGGTTCGCTGTGTGCAAGGCAAATGTTCTTCCCCCTCTACTAACACTCCCACCCCACAGAGTGTATCTTGAATCAGTCATGTGGGCTTATGAGGATTATAAGGGGAGCTACACGTGCTGCAGTTTAGTGTCTCCCACTGTGGATTCTTGAACTAAGAACCTGAGTTATCAAAAGTGATATGGATTTGCTGGCCAGATATTCTGCTTCTTTCCGTGGTTCTCTAGACGAAGCAAAGGGAATAAATAATGCTTTGGGTGAACAATCAAACAGGTTACACTCTTTTTATTATAGTCTGTTTCTTAGCCCTCTAATTGAAAAACAGTTCAGGCTCGCATGAAATGATTGTATCTTTGTTTGAATTCTCAACTTCTCACCTAACTTTATTCTACATTTCCATCTGTGCCCATTTCCGGGAAGTTACCTCTAGACTACATGCAAATTACACCTACTGGGAGCTTGTTAGAAAAATAGATTTCTACTTTTGAATGGTTTGAATCAGAAACTCATTTGGGTAGAGCCTGTGAAATTTGAAGAGCCATGGATTTACTCTAAATTCTTAAATTACAGTGTTCAACCCCCTGTGAAGTCATAGAACATTTTGGTGATTCATTTTAAAATAAAAATTGTTTTAATATATCTGAGGCGAACACTCTTGAGGATCATGGATAGGATCCATCTGAACACTCTTTGAGGATCATGGATAAGATCAATCAGAAGTCAAGATCAGGTATGCTGATCCAGAGACTCACAGACATGGGGCAGAGCTGCTACTGGCTCTCCCTGTGCCTAGCCACTCACAAAGCGCCCAGGAGGGATGGCGGGTTCTAGCCCTGGCCCGCCACCCCAGCAGAGCCTCGCAACAAGCCAGATGACCCCCCCCACTCCATCCATGAGTGCCTCCATTTTCCACATCTGGACTTCCCTCTCGTCAGAACTCCACCCAACAGACCAGCCTATTACAGCCCGGCTCGCACGGCCGCTTGTGGCCGTGCAGTTCATCAATAAATGCTGGATTTAGAGATGACTACAAGAGTATGCTACCCTCATGGGAGAGCCTGGCAAGCTACACGTGTCATATTTGATATGCCAAATACCAGTAACAATTTTAGACCTCATTCCCATGACCTGATGGAATGGTTTGAGGCTCTTTTATGTTCCTGGAGCAAGCAGGTGCCCTTGGGCTCTACTAGCATGAGACAGGACATAAGGAATTGTTACTGGTGCCCGCTTGAGCAAATCGATGATGAATGGGAAGACAGTGATACAGTGATACATTCAGTAAATATTCGATTTATAAGCCTATTTTATGTAACCTGTGCTCAGGGTCATGTAAAAAATTCTCAGATAAAATGTGTTCTGGGCTGGAAAACATGTAAAGGCCCTCATGTATACCACCCCTCCAATCTCAGTGGAGGATCTGTTTTGTTAGTATATATATATACTGTTTCCTTGACATTTTCATAAACACCTTTATCTTTCTAGACCTACAGACAACTGAAGATCTTCCAGATAGTCGCATTCCGCATTACCATTCCTATGGTAGTGTTTGTTAAGCAAATCTAGAATTCCAGGGATTCAATTCAAGTTAAAATCTACAGCCCAGACTCCCCCAGTTGTTATTCCAACTTGGGACATGGGTGCGTGCTTTCGCTGGTGTTTCAAGGAGGAGGTAAACTGTATTCTCACAGTCAGCACAACTGTTTGAGAGCAGCTCATTAATTGGCATCAGTTTCCTTTTAATTTATCTTTTTATGGTTAAGAGCTACAGTAATGACTTAACCTTTTTAAAGCTTATTTTTCATGGAGTTCTCATAGTTTACATATTAGGGTTATTATTTTATAGCTGCAGGCTTGCTCTCCTAATTCTATTTATAGTAATCTACTTTAAGAGCAAATTGGACATGTTTCTGGTTGTGTAAACAGGGTATTCATTGCAGTATTGAAGATGGAGAAAACTTGGAAATACCGTGTGTTCTAGTGAGGGGAGTACAAAATAAGTTTTGCCCAGTGGAGTAATAGGATATTGTGTGACAGAGAACGGTGTCCTTGGTGCTGCTGTTACGTTGGAAAAATAATTTCAAACAAGTACTGGTGGCCCATTTTCTTTATTGCTGTGCAATGAGTGTTTGCATATAAGAGTAAATATGAGACTAAATGTTTTTGTGTTGTGTATATACACACATATATATAGTTATATAGATGTAGATAACACCAAGCATTAGCCAAGCGGCACAAATGCTGGCTGACTTTGGCTGAGAATGTGAAAGATAGGTCTACAGCTGAATCTCAGCAAAACTATGTTCTTGAAAAATGAACTAGTTCCAGAGGCCCCATTCACTCTCAATGGAACAAACATCTCTGAATGCAGCAGTTATGTGTACCTAGGTCGAGAAGTCAACATGATGAACGACCTAAAACCTGAGCTGCGCAGGAGGAAGAGAGCAGTATGGAATGCCTTCAAGAGCATCAAAGAAATAGCTAAAAAGGACAAAGAACCTCTGGCTCCGGGCACATCTCTTTGACTCCACTGTTCTCCGTGTATTAACATACGCCTCAGAGACCTGGGCCTTACGAAAGCAGGATGAGAATGCTGTTTGGGTCTCCCAGAGAGGAATCGAAAGAGCTATGTTTGGAATATCACGCCTCACTCAAGTGAGAGAAGGAATCTGGAGCTCCGACCTCCGTCGCTATTCCAGAATCAGGGACACTGTCTCGTTTGCCAAGGCATCGAAAATCAGATGGGCTGGACATGTAATGCGATTTGGAGATGACCACTGGACTAGAGCCATTACTGACTGGATCCCACGGGATGTCAGAAGATCATGTGGCCGCCCACCTACCAAGATTGTCAGACTTATTTGTCAAGACCCTGAATGAAGCGGTTTGAGGCTCTTCGTATTCCTGGAAGCAACCAGATGCCATTGGGCTACACTGGCACGTGATAGGGTCCAATGGAAATGTTACTGGCGCCCGCTCGAGCAAATTGATGAATAATGGGATGTCAAGTGATCAAGTGATAGAGATATGATATTAGCAGGGAAAGAAAGACTGGAGAGTTATACTCCAGAACATTTAAGTGTTATCTTTGTAAGGTATGGTTTTATGTGATTATCTTCCTTCTCTGATTTTATTTTATGCTCATGTTACTCATAAATTATGTTTCTTAAACCATCATAACCATGTTTACTTTTTTGTTAGTTTATATCCATTTAAAACTTGATGCAGTAACTTATTCTATTATTAAGTAGACATTCATATTCCCATATACCTCTGAGAAATACAGAGGTTAGATATTTCATGGGAGTTAAATAGACAATGGGGCTTCTGTCTAAACTCCCCATGTATGTTCCAGCTCTTCCTCCATAGCCTCTGTATTTGCTCAAAAATATGTTTTTACTTTATTTAGTTAGTTATTTTGGTCTCTAGGTCATATCCAACAGTGTTCGGGCTTACTACTGGCTCTGTACTCAGGGATTGCTCCTGGCGGAGCTCAGGGGTCCATATGGGGAGTGAACCCAGATTTGCTACATGTAAGGCAAGTGCCCTCCCCTGCTGTGTTATCTTTCCAGCCATGTGTATCCTGTTAATTCTTCATATGACACCTGTGGGGATAAATTACTAATGCAGTTCTGTAGATCCTCAGAGTTTTAAAGCTGGTCTTTATTGTAAAGTGTTGCTTTCATTAAAGGAACATTGCATTGTAACATTTTCAGATACACAGTTAATAAAATTCAATACATCTGTGTGCTCTGTTACTAGAAGTCAATTCTGTGCTTTACCATAAAGTGGTCCCCCTCTACCAAATTTACCTACCCTCACTTCCCTTCTAATAATACTATTTGGTCTTAATTTATTTTATAATAAAAAAAAAACAGTGAATTTAATTTTAAAAGCTCCTTTGTTCAAGTCTCTTCACTTCTGTTAAAAATGATCTCTTCTTGCATTCACAGATGGCCACATATTGGATTCAAAGAGATACGCCATTATTGGAGCAGATCTCCGAGATATACCAGAACTGGAAGAGAAACTAAAGAAATGTAACATGAATGCACAGTGAGATTGTTTTCCTTTAAGCTTTACACATTGCTGTTTCCATGTTAACGTGAATTATTACAAGGCCGGTGACAACACATCATGATGTAGTGACCCATTTTCATGTTCTCTAATTTTCATCATCTCATTTCCATCTTGAGTAGTTTCTGAACATTTTAAGAGATTTAAAGTTTGTTTTCAGATCGGAAACACCTGCCTTGCTGTCACGGCATACTGGTGCAGCAAGTAAAATGTGAAAGAAGATAACTGTATGCTTAGGAGCAGTGAATTGAAACATGTAAAGAGAGGATTATAATTGAGTATATATAAAGAATAGTTATTGTTCAAATAATTTTTTTTAAAAATCCGTTAGAGAAATGCACAAAGGAGCAGTGGCCAGGCATATAAAATGAGAAGCTAAGTGATATAACATTACTGTATATTACATGGTATACTGGGCAGATGGTTCTGTGGGCTGGAGCCTGAGCTTGCGTGGTTTGAACCAAGCATTGTGTGGTTCCCCAGGGACTGGCAGGTGTGGCCTTAAGAGAAGGGGCAAAGGAAAGTGAGTAGTATCTGAAGAGGGTATTGAATCTTGGTTGTAACCATGGCAGTCTGTGCTCTCTCCAAGTTGGCCCAGTGTAAATGCCTGACAGTATTGAGTGTTAGCAAGGATATTAGGGAAGACATACCAGTGGTGGAAGTAAAGTACCATGTGAGGAACAGCTGGATGTACTTGTTAAGTTGTACATGTGTGTCCCTTTGGAGACAGCAATTCCAATTTCAGCTGCTTCACTCTCAGAGGGTCTGCTTGTGCGTACAAGATTGTTCACTGAAGTTCTTATTTTAGACCAAAAAAATGAAGACAATATGGGGCCGGTAATGATAGTACAGTGGACAGGGTGTTTGCCTTGCCTGCATCTGACCCAGGTTTGATCTCCGGCACCTGATAGGTCCCCTGAGCACCACCAGCAGTAATTCCTAAGTGCAGAGCCAGGAGTAACCTCCGAGCATAAAAAAAAAACAAAACAGTAACCATCAGGTACATAGATGAGTCAGCGTGCACATCCCCAGGAATTCAACAACTTCATGTTGAGTAGAAAAAAGAACTGAGTTGCAGAATAAAATGCACAGTGTAATACCAAATGTATAAAGGCAAGCCCTCAAGTACTGTATCGTATAATTTTGCACATGCCTCTGAGGTGTATGAAAGATGGATCATGGCCTAGAATGTAGATCAGTGACAGAACATCTGCCGTGCGTGTGTGAAGCCTCCTGTTTAACCCCTGCACGAGGGGGAGCCACAGGGTTTACACCAAATTTGGTGCTAGGGGTCAAGCCGCTTACGTGTGCAGCATACACTCTACCACTTAGCTGCGTGCCAGCCCCCATACCAGATTATTGACAGCAGGTGGGAGCATGCCTGGTTGTGCTTTCAGGGACACCTGGTGCCAAGGGCATGCTTATAATTGTCATGTGTTCCACCACTTGAACTGTCTCCCTGAGCCCCAGCTTACACTGTTGGGGTTTTTGTTGTTGTTGTTGTTGTTCCTTCAAGATCCTTCACTAATAAAACCAAAAAAAAAAATTGACCCTCTTGCTCTATGGTAGAAGTCATATCTTATCCAGGAGGAATGTCAGTAGATAAGGACAGAGAGGGAAATAGGAACCAGTGAAGGAGACAGAGGTGCAGAAATGAGCCAAGAATAGGGGGCTGGAAAGGTGGTACAGTGGGTAAGGCCTAGCATGTGGCCGAGATGCGGTCCACAGCATCCCATATGGTCCCTCGGGCCTGCCGGGAGTAATTCCTGAGTGAGTGCAGGGCCAGGAGTAACTCCTGAGCACTGCCGGGTGTGCCCCATAAAACCAAACAGAACAGGAAGAGCCAGGTATTAGCCAGACAAGACCCAAACAAGGGAAAATCTGTTCAGACTATGTTGGTCCTGTCAGCACGAACCATGTGTCAGGCAGGAGGGAGATGAAAACTGCTCCCCCATTTCTGCAAATCTTGTAGTCTAAAATAAAGAACAGACCAAGTAGCCCAGACCAGGAGAGTGCTCAGGGCTCTGTCCTTTGGCCTGTGTTACTTGGGGTTGCCAGTGTTCCCTTTCAAAGCGAAGACTTGTAGGGTTTTCTGTGGATGTGCATCACAGTTTATTCCCTTGGGTCTGATAACTCACCACATACTAGCCAACATCTTTGTGTTGTTTTCCATCCTTAATGATATGCGTTTGTCTAAGGATTATTCTGTTCTGTGAATTAAGAGTGTCTGCCCTGTGTCAGTCAGCTTGTGATGACCCTAGTTCAGTGGTGCAACACGACTCACCATTTAGTTGCTCAGGTGTCTGTGAGTTTACAAAATTCAGTCTGAGCTTAGTGGGGTGTATCTTCTGTTTGGAGCCAGGTTTCATTGAGTCCTTGGAGTTTCCTCAGCTGTGGGCAGAGAGCTTAGAGCTGCCGGACATCTGGGCTGCGTCATTCATCTCCATGGGGGCGTCCCCACCACTGACAGGCCGGCATCGCTTCTAGGTTTCCAGCATCGCTTTCTGGCTTCCGAGAAAGCAGTTGCCAACATGCAAATGGTTTCCCTATTTTTTGTCTGTGTTGTGTTTGCAGCTGTTTCGTCATCCAGAGAAGGCTCCATGAGTACTCTAGATTCTAGGGCCAGGGAAACAAAAGCCACTCCTCCAAGGGACTCCTCCATGGGAGTTAGTGGTCTCCCATGGTTCCCTTGTCGTGGCAGGGAGCTTTTGTGTCGGCTTTCTGTCTATCATGCTGTGAATATGTTTCTATAGGCCAGATCAGTCATTTCCCATTATTCAGTGTTTATCATGTACAATTTTGGTTTTGTGATTGGATGACACAACGCTTACATGGACATGGCTTACATGGATGGACATGGATGGACTGTGTCCTGGTTTGCTGCCACCAATTTTCCTGGGGAAGGAAGTTGACTGTGCAGCTCTCACAGAGTCCTGATTTGATGGAAATGTATTTAGGAGCCTTTTCCCCGATTCTCTTAAGATTACCAACACTCCTGATAACCGAGTGTGTGCTGGTTTTACATGACTCGGAGCAGTCGGCCAACCTCATCAAGTGGGCAGCCAGCTGCTTTGAGACCGCCATGTTCATCAACTACGAACAGGTAACAGGAAGCTCAGGGTCTTGTCTCTGTCCCTCATGGCTGTCCCTGTCTGCACAGTCATGTGGGCCACCACCTCATCCTTCTTCCCTTCTGTTTAACTGCTCACACAGCTCCTTTATTACTCAGTTCCTGCAGCCCCGGTGCTTCTGATCTCACGATCTCTCGGCCCTTCAATAGGTGTTTTACATTCCCGTTTTATCATCTTACTTGCTCTAAGATTGCAGACGTTGGTGGGGAGAAAGTCTGGCTGTCATCAGTGATCAGTGTAGGGAGAGTGAGCCCAGCTGCCTTCAGAGGCAGGTCACATGCCTGGGGAAAGGTGAAGGGTCTCCCTTGCGCTGTGGGATGAGCTGGCCCACGGAACAGCCACATCTGCGCAGTTCCAGTGAACGGCATTGCCAGACTCCTGGCTTTTCAAGAGAATTTAGAAATGCAATATTTTTACAGGACACATCCAAGTGTCTGTTATCACTGAGTTGGCCCCATTGTCCACAAGCTCTTCTCTTTTAATCTGGGGTTATCTTTTAGAGCCTGGCTTAGCTCTAAATCCTCTAAACCTCTTATCCACCAAGGCCTACAGAGGAATTGCTTGCGGTGCTTTGGGAATCCCTGCTCTGGAGGTCAGGTGCCTGATTGTATGGCCTGCACAAGTTACACAACTGTTGTGTCTATTTCTCAACGAAAAATGAGGATGATAGTTCCCTACTGCAGAGGAGGATAGAAGTAGTTAATGGTGCACAGTTGTGTACTTCACCATTTAGCAGTTAAGTGTTAGCTTTTTTGGATCTCTTTGAATCTCTCCAAGCCTTAGTTCTTTGTTTTTAAAGGGATAAATGTGCTAAGCTTCACCAGGGGAGCACCAAATGCATGATAGCTGTATTTATTGTTTTATTTCATATTTAAATTGTATTACAGATAGCTTGTTCTTTCCTGGTGTCATGTAGTTATGGAGTTGTGACGAGAGGGAAGTCGGATGTGGAAAATGGCGGGCCCCATGCAGTAGTGGAGGGTGGTCTGGCTTGTTGTGAGGCTCTGCTGAGGTGGCAGGCTAGGGCTAGAGCCTGCCATGCCTTCCGGGCGCCTCACGAGCAGCTGGGCACAGGGAGAGCAAGGAGCAGCTCTGCCCCATGTCTGAGAGTCTCTGGTTCAGCATACCTGGGCGGATTGAAACTCCACCCAGCAGACCAGACTATCACAGCCCGGATCATCCACACCCACCCTGCAGCAGTTTCTTTCAATCCAGCCCAGGTATGCTGAACCAGAGACTCTCAGACATGGGGCAGAGCTGCTCCCTTGCTCTCCCTGTGCCCAGCTGCTCCTGAGGCGCCCGGAAGGCATGGCGGGCTCTAGCCCTGGCCTGCCACCTCAGCAGAGCCTCAAAACAAGCCAGACCACCCTCCACTACTGCATGGGGCCCGCCATTTTCCACATCCAGACTTCCCTCTTGTCTCACAACTCCACCCAGCCGACCAGACTATCACAGCCAGGATCATCCACACCCACCCTGCAGCAGTTTATTTTCAATCCGCCCAAGTATGCTGAACCAGAGACTCTCAGACATGGGGCAGAGCTGCTCCTGCTCTCCCTGTGCCCAACTGCTCATGAGGCGCCCAGGAGGCATGGTGGGCTCCTAGCCCTGGCCTGCCACCTCAGCAGAGCCTTACAACAAGCCAGACCACCCTCTACTACTGCATGGGGCGCCATTTTCCACATCGGACTTCCCTCTCGTCACAACTCCACCCAGCAGACCAGACTATCACAGCCCGGATGCGCGCTCGGTTCATCTATAAATGCTTTATTTAGAGGTGACTACAACAGTATGCCACCCGCACAGCAAGCCTGGCAAGCTGCTCGTGTAGTATTTGATATGCCAGATACCAGTAACATTTATATTAGGTTATTCCCGTGACCTAATATAATGGATTGAGGCTCTCTATGTTCCTGGAGCAAGCAGATGCCTTTGGGTTCTACTAGCATGAGACAGGACATATGGAGATATTACTGGTGCCTGCTCTAGCAAATAGATGATTAACGGGAAGATAGTGATAGAGATGTAGTTATGGACAGATGTCTAGGGAATGAGACCTAGGGGGCTGGCGTGGTCGGTGGGATATACCCTGTTGTGCTCAGGGCCTGTTCCTGGCTCTGTGCTCAGGAGTGACCCCTGGTAGTGCTCAGAGGACCAAATGTGCCCAGAATTCTAACCAGGGTTGGTACATACAAGGCAAGTGCTTTACATATTACACTCACTCTCCAATACCCAAAACCTGATCTTCTGACCTTCTGCCCACGGTCCAGTCCAGGTTCGTGGATAGGTAGTTCTTTTTACTCTTTCTTCCTTTTCTGTCTTTAATTGGAGGTGTTCCTGAGACTCGTTCCCTAGTTCTGCTGAATATGTATACTAGTTGCTCTACTTCTTGACCTTTCTGTAGTTTAAAAGCGTGAGTAAATTCTGACAGTCCTTTGCTTTATTGATCACTTGTCACTTGTCTTCCCGTTGTTCATCAATTTGCTCAAGCAGGTGCCAGTAACGTCTCCATTCGTTGGGAATGAGGTCCGTTATTGTACTTTTTGACATATCAAATACACCACGGGTAGCTTGCCAGGATCTGCCAGGGCTCTGGGTTCATCCCAGGGGCCCAGTCTTTTTCTGTGTCAGATCATCAACCATCCAGGGCCCACGGGGCAGAGCTCTGAGTGTAGACAAGCCTGTCTCCTGTCTGCCACCTGTCAACACAGCCAGGCACCGCAGCCTCACCCACAACACTCGAGGGGCAGGTTTCATGATACCAAACATGGAAAAATGAACTTTCCTCTCCACATTTTTCCACATTTCCAGTGTGTGATCCTTTATTCAACATTCTTGCATATATTTCTTACTCACATTATTTCCTGAAATTGTAGTGATAAAACAAAACCACTTGGATATTGATAATTTGTATAATTTCAATCATATCTTCTTAGAAGTTGCTTGCTTGTCAGGTACTGTCATAGAGTGGCCCTTGAATAAAACATAGGTTTAAACTATATGGATCCACTTATATGTGAATATTTTTTCCCAAGAAGTATTTTGGAAGTTTAGGGGAGATTTTCTCCTGGTTTTCTTGATTTGTTTTTTCTTTTGGCTACAGCTAAGTGCACTTGGAGCTTCTTATCCAGGATCTGGCTCAGGAATTACTCCTGGCAGCACTCAAGGGACCAGATGTTGTTCCAGGAATGGAACCTGCTCAGCCTCATGCAAGGCCAACACCATACCTGCTGTATAATCTCTCCAGGCCCTCTTACAGTATTCTTCATAGCATTCTATTTCTCTGGTTCATTTTAATAATATGCTCTATATAGCATCCACATTACATACATATAGCCGGTCATGGCTGTCCATGTTATTGAGAAAGCTAACTGGTTTTGCAGAGTCCAGTTAAACTGGATTTTAAACTATGAAGAGAGGAAATTTTGGGGAGAGAAATCAGCACCCCTGTCCCCACATTTAAGGGTTAACTTCGCTGACTCAAGTAATCAAAGTAGCCTGCAAGGTACTCCCATGGGTGCAAGCTCAGTTTTACAGTTAGGAGGAGAGAATCCCAGAGAGGGTAAATAGCTTGCCCAGCCACACAGCCACACATTGTTCTGCCAGGATTCTAATCCAAACAATAAGATGAAAAGATATAAGACAAGAAATTGCAGTGGAGGGGGAGGTAATTGTGCCACACCTAGTGTTGCTCAGGGCTAACTCCTGGCTTTGGGCTCCAGGATCACATCTGACAGTGCTTGGGGGCACCTTATGTGGTACCTATTGGCTATGTATAAGGCAAGTGCTTGATAAACTCTCTTTCCGGCCCCTTTTTCCTTTTTAAGAGTTTATCTTAGCGATCATTTCATATCTGTTTCTTGCTCTTCCTGTTTTCATGACTGTATAGTATTTTATTAGAAGAGTGTGCCCAAATGTATTTAACTTACATTGATTACTTATTTCAGTTCTTTCCAGATTCTTCCTATTTGTACGTGTTGTTGCACTAACATCCCCACATCTTTGCATATATGTGCTCATGTGCTCATAGGATGCTTTCCCAGCAGCAGAACTTGTTAGGTCATAGGTCATAGGCTGTGTTTACAAAGGATTTATGTTGCCCAGCTGCCCTTGAAGCGACAGCACTAACTCCCCACCACCACTGTGTTAGCTCTGCTCCGCAATTCTATAACTTGCATTAGGTATTAGCAAGGGTCAGTCTGGACCGTTTCCAAACAGACAGTGGTGTTTTGTGCTGCTCACGTAAGAAACCAGCCCACATGATGATGCCTGACCTCCTCTCTCACGTACCAGGTGAACATGAATGACCGGTTTGGGCAGATCATGATTGAAAACCTCCGGAGACGGCAGTGTGACCTAGCGGGAGTGGAGACCTGCAAGTCCTTAGAGTCACAGGTCAGAGGAGAGGCGGGGGCGCCCCTCAGACCCTTAGCCAGCCAAGTAAAGCACCCTCCTGTCCTGCTGCTGTGGAGGCGGATGGGGCTCCCCGTGGCCAGGACCCTCGTGCAGGGGAAGCCCACTCTGCTTTGCCACCTTCACAGGCAAAGTGCCAGTTTACACTTTGAACAGCCCATTAACTCCTTATTATCATGCTTCAAATAGAGTGGAAGGTGAAGGAGTAGTAAAACATCCCGGCGTCCCATCCCCCATCTTCTGTACTACTGATATCAATATCTTTTTTGGAGATGATCACCCAATTTTATCACCCACATTCTTGTGGCAGATGTCACTGGACATCTGTCAAGGGAAGCCCCGACAAAAGATCATTTTCCCTTAAATGCTGTAGCGTGACTCTCTCCCAGGCTAACAGTAATACCACTATTGCACTTTAGAAACCAGTAGTTTCATCCCCTTTGTCTGGTTAACTGGTTAACCCATCATCCCCTCAATGCCCGTTCATATTCCATTTCCACTAGTGGTTTAAAAGTTGTTTCTAGTTGGTATAAAAAGAGGGATAAAGTATATGAATTGGACCCCCCACCCCCACTGTAAAACCATTGGTTTTGCCGGAAGAGAGCCCCTCCTGCCAGACCCCTGTTCCGCCTCGGTAAGGGACTTGGCTCTTCTTTGTGCTTCTCCAACGCTCAACTCCCTGTATAAGGGTGATGCTCGGTCTAGAAAACCTGAATTTAAATAGAGGGGCTGGGAGAGCAGCCGCAACCACAGGCCTGTTGGCGCCTCTCTGTGGTTTCTCTCTCCCTGCTTCAGAAAGAACGTCTCCTGTTGAGCGGGTGGGAAACAGCCTTGGCGGTGGACATGATGGAATTGTATAGCAGATTACCACGGGCTGAAGTGAGCAGGTATGGCTGGGGCAAGTCCTCCCCCATGATTAATTGAGTTGTGAGAGCATTAAGTGAGTGTTTGGATCATTACGGGAGAGGGAGTGGCGGGGGACCGGAGGCCGGGTGCTGTGCTCATGGGTCACTCCATGCTGTGTTTGAACCATACAGTGCTGGAGATTGACTGGGGTAGGCCGTGTGCAGGGTGTCCACCTTCACCCCTGTACTGTGTTTCCAGCCCCCAAAGTCCCCAATTGCTTAAAAGAAGAAGAAAAAAAAAAAAACAGCTACCAGCTGTATGTATTTCAAAGCAAATTAGCCTGATAACAAGATTAAACCCTGATAGCGTCTTGCAGCTAAGTCATTAGCTCCAAACTGAGGTTGAGTGTATGCCAGAACAGATAATCCCAGTCAGAATAAGCAGGCACCTGGGGAATTCCCAGGGCAGCCTGTGCAGTGGAAAGTTGAGGGGGTGGGGAGAAGGGAGGGCTCCTGAGGAGGGGATGTTCTGCTCCCCCACTTGTGAATCAGTGTTGGCCCACTGTAAAAGAGAAACATGCATGTTCTAAAAAAAATCCGCAGAGCAACATAGTATAAAGTTAGCCCTTGGTGAATGCTGCGGCCTCTGCCTTCAGAGTTGTTGCTAATGAGCAGGAGTGTTCTTGTGTGCAAGGACAAATATTGAGGGCAAGATGGCTGTTTTGTTGAAGTGGTAGATTCCTATTACACATGTTGGTTTGTAGACTGCTCTCCTTAGATCGGCCTCGGATCCTATTTGTCTTTGCATGTCTAAACAATGAAGCCGTTTCCTCTTTAATGGTGCATTATCTTATAATCTCTCTTAGGCTATGTTGATAGATTGATAATACTAATAAAGCTTAGTGATTGTGAAGTACTGTATATAGCTGGGCACTTAACTGTAGTGTCTTGTGTAGTTAGAATTTGCTTAGGGGCCACACCCGGAGGCTTTCAGGGACTACTCCCAGCTCAGTGCCAAGGGAGTAACAAAGTATGCCCTCTGATCTTCAGAATCTTCTCCCTGACCCTGTTTTTTTTTTTCCCCTGATACTGTAGTAACAAAAGAATATTACCTTGGACAACTCTGGATAATGATATCGACAGCTTGCTTTCTTGGTTACTTTTTCTTTCTTTCTTTCTTTCTTTCTTTCTTTCTTTCTTTCTTTCTTTCTTTCTTTCTTTCTTTTTCTTTCTCTCTCTTTCTCTCTCTCTCTCTCTTTCTCTCTTTCTTTCTTTCTTTCTTTCTTTCTTTCTTTCTTTCTCTCTTTCTCTCTCTCTCTCTCTCTCTCTCTTTCTCTCTTTCTTTCTTTCTCTCTTTCTTTCTTTCTTTCTTTCTTTCTTTCTTTCTTTCTTTCTTTCTTTCTTTCTTTATAATACTTCCTGACTTGTGCTTTCTTTCCTTTGCGGACTTGGAGTTACAGGGTTTGGGCTCTTAAAAAGATAATGGAAAACACTTTTGGCTTTGTATTTCCACAGAGCTGTATTTTCTTTTCTTTTTTGGGTCACACCCCATGATACTCAGGGGTTACTCCTGGCTCTGCACTCAGGAATTACTCCTGGCAGTACTTGGGGGACCATATGGGATAGGTCGGCCATGTGCAACTCCTCCCTGCTGTACTAGCACTCTGGCCCCTCCACAGAACTTCTTTCTACCCTTTTAGAAGTCCCACTTCTCAATAATGATTGTGTCAGAGGCTTGAATTTTATAGAGCTATGATCTCAGTCAGTGCTTCCTGAATTCTTCAGAGTTTGCCTTCCAAAAGCTGGTTTTCAAGTGCCCCAACAAACCACTGTTCTTGAATAGCCCTAGTCTGGCATCTGTGATGGAAGTTCTGCAGCTCCTCCAATTCCCAGGGCAGAGTTGGCTCTTGTTGGTCCCTAGGGGTAGTTTTCAGCCCTCCTGCATCTGCAGACCTGCCACTGACCCGGGGACGGGCATTGGGATACCACTGTTCTATATGGTCATTTGTCTCTTCTGGCCCCTGGCCATGCGTAGACAGCTAACAGCCATTAAATTCTATTTTCCTTTTCTTTTTTTTTTTTAATTAAACATTTTATTATACCACCGTAAGATATACAATTACAGCGTTGCTCATCTTTAGAGGTTTCGGTCACATAGTGTTCTAGCACCCGCCCTCCACCAGTGCCCATTGGCTCCAAGCCCATTTGGCAACTGCATGGGAGGGTTGTGAAAAAATCTTAAAAACTTGTTATAAAACAAATTTCTCTAATTACCAGTCAATGCTTGATTTGTCTGCCTAGAAATTGGGACCATGAGAATGTTTTTGGGGTGTCTTTGTGCTGAGTGAAGATAGGCAGGAAAGAGACAGATTCAGAAGGACCCCCTTTCTTGTATGGGAGAAAAGGAAACATAGGGGGCCGGAGTACAGCAGGTAGAGCGTTTGCCTTGCATGCATCTGACCCGGTTCAGTCTCCGGCATCCCACCCAGAGTAACCCCTGGGCTTTGTTGGGTCTGACCCAAAAAAAGCCGCCCGAAAAGAGAAACATAGTAAGGGGGTAACAAATGGCCACAGAAACTTCAAGAACTGGTCCACAGAACTGGGCTTACCATGGAAGGTGAAGAGGGGGAGTAGTGAGTCATGGTAGCAGGAAACAGATGCTGGTAGAAGCCAAAGTGTTGGGAAGGTGCAGGCCTGAAATGTCACCAGCAACAATATTGTACACTACAGTGCCTTAAAAGCAGTTTTTTATTTTATTCTTTTCAGATGAAACAGGGTCACTTAGAGGAAAAACATTTAAGAACCCCTTCCTGAGACAACCGTTCAGGAACTGAGGCGGGTTTGGCTGAACATCCTCCCAGGCTCCAGAGGTGTCAGTTTATGTCTACCCACACCAAGCCCTTTTTCCAAACATGGAAAGAAAATTTTCAGGCTTATACACTAGAAGGGATTTAAGGCAGGTCTGTGGGTTTGTCCGGTGCCATGAGCCCTGCACTTTTTCCTCAGCACAGGGTGTGCAGCAGTGATCAGAACACCTCAGCAGGGACCAGGAGACAGTGTATGTAGCAGTCAGGCTGCATCCAGCGTGAGTCTCGGCACCTCGTGGTCCCCTGGTTATCCCTGAGTGCAGCCCTGGAGATCTCCGGCGCCACTGGGCGGTTCCAGGCATACTGGAGTGGCCCTGGGACCCTGGCAGGCAGGGCCAGAACCGCCTCAGTTGCCGGAGAACCACCTGTAAGTGCTCTGGGATTCCCAGGTACTGCTCAGGAGTCTCCCCTCTCCCCCAAAAGGGAAAAAAACCAAGGCCATCAGATAGTCCAGCAGGGAAGGCGTTTGCCTTGCACCGCGTGGCCAACCAGGTTCAATCTCTGGCATCCCATGTGGTACCCCGAGCATCACCAAGAATAATCCCTGAGTACAAAGCCAGGAGTAACCCCTGAGCATTATTGAGTGTGGCCCAAAAATTGAAAAAAAAAAAAAAAAACTGGAACCACATTGTACATAATTTCATAGCCCGATTCTGTTTATATCGAGCATTGTGCATCATTGTCCTTATTTTCAGTTGTATGCGTTTACATTGTTGTAGTTTTATTCTCTCCACAGAATAGAGTCCCTGGAATTCCTGGACGAGATGGAGCTTCTAGAACAGCTCATGCAGCATTACTGCCTGTGTTGGGCAACCAAAGGTGGAACTGAGCTAGGTATGAGATGGGGCTTTCGTTGACTTCCTCTGGAAACAGAGACCTTCTTTGTCTTCAAAGATTTGTGCCTGCTGCTCTGGGCCCAGGACAAGCTCAAGGGCCCAGAGCATATATACACGAGTATATATGCTCATTCATGTATACATGAGCATATATAAATACTGTATGAGTATTCATATGAATTTCCAAAGAAGTTGCTGTGACATCTTCCTGTTTTCAGAGAGCTGGAACTAGGAGAGCTAAAGAAACCGCATGTACCAAAACTAACAAACCAGCCAACCTACACCCTGGAAAGGACTTCTCTGGAATTTCCTCAGTTGTAGGATAAGACCTTGAGAGTCTTATTAATAATCACCTCAGTAAAAGAAGCCAATGTTTGTTTTTTCAGTCAACGTGTAACCAGGTTTAATAGATGTTAAACAAACAGACATTATTACTCCTGATATCTGTGCAGCCATGAGTGGAATTTCTCCCTCTTACCCCCTGTGATTAATATGAAGTAACCCTGAAAGGCAGAGTAGGGCTTTTGTTGGGGGTGAACAGGGATATGGGACTCATATTTCTTAATAGTTTGGGTTGGATCCTGTTCTTTCTTGACAAACTGCCTCATCTCGCTCTTTCGGGAATTCTCCCTTGAGCGTGTCTATTGCCTGTAGAAACGACAGTGTGCTGAGTCTCAGTTTTGGCTCTCAGTAAGTTGCCTTTCACGCTCCTGGAGATGGCATCCTGCAGGTGTGTTCCAGACAACATGACCTTCGGCAGGCACCCAGGCCACAACTGGGCACAGACGTAGACCATCTCCTTTGTGAAAATTCCAGTTTGTCACTAGACCATTAATCTTCACCAAACTGTACTCTCTTTTTACAAGTTTACAGCTCTACCCGCTGTACTGTGCATCCCGTAAAATCTTTCCTTAAATTCATTTTCTATTTCAACCTTATTGTGTATTTTCTCATTACCTTTCCCCACCAGTTCTTAAAATAAATGTAATTATTATTCAAGACTTTAGAAACATCTGAAAAATATAACAAATAAAAGAAAAACCACCTATATGCCCATCAGTCTAGAGGACTTCTAGCAACCTTTTCCTTCTACTTTTTCTATTCTGTTTTTAGCAGAGTTGAGTTTCTAAATTTATGTAACTTGATTACTGATCTTTTCAGTTCAGTGTATAATTTAGGTGTTTGCCTTTGCTATTTGACTCAATGAGCATATTAGTGGTTCTAAAACTCTAGCAGAAAATTATGACCCAGTTTAGTGAACTTTCCTGTGCCTTTGCATATGGAGGTTGTAAGCACGGAGGTTGTAAGCACCAGTGAGTTCACCCTGGTTGTTATATCAAGCGATGCTGGATGCTGACTGCTTGCCTATGGGAAGCATTCCCATAGGCAAGGGAGAGGTAACTTTCTCCCCATTCCCAAGCCAACTACTTTGCAGCATCAGTGCTTGTATTTGCAGAGATCTGTGTCTGCAGAAGAACCACGTCTGCTTTTGCTCAAAGTTCAGGCACTTAAAGGATAGACTCTTTGACCCTCTCTGCCGAAACCCATAAAGCTCTAAAGCTTTCTTAATCCCTTTAAAGCTGCCCCATCACCACCCACAATCTCATCCAGTCTTAACTGCGTTGTGAAATCTCATCTAACAAAACAGGAGACCAGAGCCACGGTGGTCAGAGGGGAGGATGGTGCTGGAAGCAGTCACTATGGGCCTGGGAGTCGCACAGTCTCATCCTTGTACCTATTTTCTCTGTTCTAGACGTGAGTCTTTTAACAGTGCGTGTGTTTCCTCTCCTCAGGTTTGAAGGACATAACTTGTTAATCTGTTCGAGGTTTATGCTGAGCCAGAAGCTGCGGCCACTAAACCTTCCCAGAGTTGACGCCCTGAGTAGCAGCCAGACCTCATCTTCCAGGGATGACACTTCCAGCCAGTGTCAGAACTCAGTTACTGAGCTTTGCACCTGCTCCTGTTGACCTGTTGTTTTAAATAAATCTCAGTTGCCAAGTGCCTGTGTGTTGGTCCTCTCTGCCACTGATCTCATCATTCCTGTCAGTGGGCCATTGTGCACTCTCTGAACCAGCAGCGTAAACCAAAGCTCCTGAATCTAGATTTGACCTTGTGTTACAGTCTATAGATCTGGCTTATGCTCTTGGTCCATAGGGGTTCTATGTGCTCTTTGGCAGCAGCTATTCTTGCAAGTAACCCTGGACACTCAACACATCTCTGCTCATTTTTCTGCCCTTGCCAGACTGGCCTGCTTACATCCTTCATGTTGGTTGTTCTGGCAGGCTAAATGATGGCCTCAAATGCCTGTTGCTTAAGGAAGTTTAGCTGGGGAGTCTCCGTGCTGACTTATTGTAATTCCGAGGGTGATTATAGGAGACAGAAGAAATGGTTCAGTGAGGAGGGGGAATGAGGTGGAGCTCTGGAGACAATAATGAATCATGAGATGGCTTCGGAGGTGGAGGAAGGGCTCCAAAGCCAAGGTGTAGGTGGCCTCTAGGTACTGAAACAGCCAGGCACTGTCTACTCAGACCCTCCAGAAGGAACCAGCTTTGTGGACACCTTGACTTAAGCTCAGGATAGTGTTTAGATTTCTGACCTCCACAACAGTAAGAAAATAAATGTGTTATTTTAAGCCACCTTGGTTATTCTTTACTCATAGTTATAAGACACGAGTAGTCTTCAGTGTTTACCCCACAGTCAGAAACCTAGGGCCTATCCATACCAGAGTTTTTATGGTAATGTGAATAGGGGGTTGGGACCTGCCTACTCAGAATGGAAATGAGGTAACTCCCTAGCCCCCTCCAGCAAAGGTAAGAGACCTTTCTTCCACTGTGCAGAGCTTCTTGGGTTGAAATTTTGACTGCATCTTATGCAGCAAGTCATGTCTTTTATTCACTAACACAAGGTGAAATGCCAGAATCACCCCAAAATAGTTTCTTTTTAGGGACTGTTCAAATCTTAAAAAGGTTAAGGAGATGGGATTGGAGAGATAGTACAGCAGGTACGGTGCATAGCTTGGTATAGCCCAAACACCAAGTTAAAATAGGTCAAGATAATAACAGGGTTATCCTAATGTTTAACACTAAAAGTTACTGACCCATTGTTTCCGAACCCTGGGACCAAGCCATTAGCGATGGTAAATTCATTTAGTAAGTTAAGTACATTTTTCATAAAATACGTAAGAGAATAGGAAAGGTCGGACCATGTTGCCATTAATATGTTAGAGTGTTTCATGATTGTTTAATCTTTAATAAAGGTGCAAAGAGTCTGAAATAGAGCAAGGAAAACCTCTTCAACAAGTGTTGCTGGGAAAACTGGGCAGCTACATGTAAAAAAAAAGAATTTGGACCTCTGTCTAACACCATGCACAAATATCAGATCAAAATTGATTAAAGATATCAATATCAAACCTGAATCCATAAACTACGTTGAAGAAAGTATAGGAAAAACTCTCCACAACATTGATGCTAAAGGCAAAGGTGAAACACCACTAGCGAAGCAACTAGAAGTAAAGATAAACATGTGGGACTACACGAAACTAAAAAGCTGCACCTCAAAAGAAACAGTGACCAAAATACAAAGACAGTCCACAGAATGGGAAAGAATATTCACCCAATACCAATCAGATAAGGGGTTAATATCCAGGACATATCAGGCACTGGTTGACTTTACAGGAAGAAAACAGACAACCCCATCAAAAAATGGGGAGATGAACAGAAACTTTGACAAGGAAGAAATTAGAATGGCCAAAAGGCATATGAAAAATGCTCATCATCAATAATCATGAGAGAGATGCAAAACAAAGCAATGAGATATCTCATTGTCACCATAAAGACTGGCACATATCCAAAAGAGCAAGAACAACAAGTGCTGCATGGATGCGGGAAAAGGGTACTCTCATCCATTGTTGGTGGGAATGTCGACTGGTACAGCCTTTCTGGAAAACAATATGGACATTCCTCCAAAGACTAGAAATTGAGCTCCCATTTGACCCAGCCATACCACTCCTGAGGATATACCCTGGAAACCAAAAACATACAGCAGAAACACCATCCACACTTTTATTTTCATAGCAGCACTATTCACAATAGCCAGAATCTGGAAACAACCTGTGTGCCCGAGAACTGATGACTGGATAAAGAAACTTGGTACATCTACACAATGGAATACTATGCAGCTGTTAGTAAAAATGAAGTTATGAAATTTGCCTATAAATGAATGGACATGGAAAGGATCATGTTGAGTGAAATTAGTCAGAAGGAAAAATACAGATATAAAATGACTGCATTTATTTGCATGACATAAATATATATTACATATAATATATAATAAAACAATATATAAAATATATAATTATAAGATATATTTATATATAATATATGTATGATCCCTCGGGATGAGAAAGATCATGTGGCCACCCACCTACAAGATGGTCGGAGTTCTTTGTCAAGACCCTGAACGAATAGTTTGAAGCTCTTCATATTCCTGGAGCAAACAGATGCCATTGGCTACTCTGAAGCGTGATAGAGTCAAATCGAAACATTACTAGCGCCCGCTCCAGCAAATTGACAAATAACGGGATGTCAAGTGATCAAGTGATACATATATATGTATACATATACATATTTATATATTCATATATATACATATATACATATTATACCAATATCCAAGGTCAGGCAAAACATGGATCAGCAGGTCTTGTCAAAGGTGGAAATGACCACAAACGTATGGGAATCAGAGGTTAGGTAAGAGAGAAGGGGACAGTGTGCTAATAATTGTCAAAAGTGCTAATACCAACCTAGAACTGAGCATTAATACAGGCAAAAAGATACACATAATAACCTCTAAGAGTAGCTTTGTACAGATTCAATGCAGTCCCTATAAGGATACCCATGACGTTCTTTAAAGAGATTGACCAAACACTCCTGAAATTAGTATGGAATAATAAACCCCCATGGATAGCTAAAGCAATCCTTGGGAAAAAGAAGATGGGAGGCATCACCTTTCCCAACTTCAAATTACTACAAAGCAGTAGTAATTAAAACAGCATGGTATTGGAATAAAAACAGACCTGTGTGCCTATGGTATAGAGTTGAGTATCCTGACACCCACCCTCCAAGACATGATCAGTTAATCTCTGATAAAGGTGCAAAGAGTCCAAACTGGAGTAATGAAAGCCTCTTCAACAAGTGGTGCTGGGAAAAAATGGACAGCTACATGTAAAAAAAATGAATTTGGACCTGTGTCTAACACCTTGCACAAAAATCAGATCAAAATGGATTAAAGATCTCAATATCAGGCCTGAATCCATAAAGTACGTTGAAGAAAATATAAGAAAAACCCTCCACGACATTGAAGCTAAAGGCATCTTCAAAGGTGAGACAACATTAAGAAAGCAACTAAAAGAAAAGATAAACATATGGGACTACATGAAACTAAAGAGCTTCTGCACCTTGAAAGAAACAGTGACCAAGATAGAAAAGACAGTCCACAGAATGGGCAAGAATATTCACCCAATACCCATCTGGCAAGGGGTTAATATCCAGGATATATCAGGCACTGGTACAGCTATATAAGAAGAAAACAGCCAACCCCATTAAAAAATGGGGAGAAGAGATGAACAGAAACTTTGACAAGGAAGAAATTCGAATGGCCAAAAGGCATATGAAAAAATGCTCATCATCACTAATCATCAGAGAGATGCAAATCAAAACAACAATGAGATATCACCTCACACCACAGAGACTGGCCCATATCCAAAAGGGTAAAAAGCAACATGTGCTGGTGTGGATGCGGGGAAAAGGGGACTCTCATACGTTCGTGGTGGGAATGTCGACTTGTACAACCTTTCTGGAAAACAATATGGACATTCCTCCAAAGACTAGAAATTGAGCTCCCTTTTGACCCAGCCATACCAGTCCTGGGAATATACCCTGGAAAGCCAAAAACACACAGCAGAAACACAATCCACACTTTTATTTTCATAGTAGCACTATTCACAATAGCCAGAACCTGGAAACAACCAGTATGCCCGAGAACTGATGACTGGATAAAGAAACAGTGGTACATCTACACACAATGGAATACTATGCAGCTGTTAGGAAAAATGAAGTCATGAAATTTGCCTATAAATGGATGGATATGGAAAAGATCATGCTGAGTGAAATTAGTCAGAAGGAAAGAGAGAGAGATATAGAATGACTGCATTTATTTGCATGACATAAATATATCAGGTGGTCTTACCAAAAGTGGAAATTACCGCAAACGTGTGGGAGTCGGAGGTTAGGTAAGACAGAGAAGGGAACATGTGTGAATAAAGGTCGAAAGGGCTAATACCCACCTAGAGCTGAACATTAAATACAGGCAAAAAAATGCACATGATAGTTTCTAAGTGTATGTAGTGCAACCCACAATGTGTTTCTAAGTGTATGTAGTGCAACCCACAAAGGAAAAGAGAGAGAAGGAGAGAGAAAAGAGATTAAGAACCTGCCATTTAGGCAGGCTATGGGGGAGGGAATTGGGGACATTGGTGGTGGGAAATGGGCACTGGTGGAGGGCGGGGTGCTGGAACACTATGTGACTGAAACCTCTAAGCATGAGCAACGTTGTAATCTCACGGTGGTATAATAAAATGATTAATAAAAAAAAAACCTCTAAGAGTATATATTACAATCCACAATATGTAGGAGAAGGAAGAGAGAAAGAAAAAAGAGAAAAGAGATAAAGAACCTACAATAGAGGCAGGCTAGGGGAGGGAGGAGGGAATCAGGGACATTGGTGGTGGGAAATGGGCACTGGTGGAGGGATGGGTGCTGGAACACTGACCGAAACCCAAACATGAACATCTTTGTAATTGTATATGTCATGCTGTTATAATAAAATATTTTTTTAAAAAATTAGTGGCATGTTGCAGGAAAGAGCATTATGTGATACTGAAGAGGAAAACGTCTAACATCCAACAATTTAATTTTCCCATTAGAGCTAAAGAGTTAAACCTTTCAACTAAAGCCCTTGAAGGAAAGGTGAAAGGCTTGGAAAAAGTATGTTAGGGAGTTCACCTAGGGCAGAAAGTGAATGAGTTTTGCAGTAATATTTCATAATGTTCAGAGTGCAACCTTTTTAAGCCTTCCTAGTTTATTCGTATCTTTTCCTGTTTATACTATATGAGTTAGAGTTTCTTTTCAAATTGTTCATTTTTAGTATATAGGAATGCAGCGGGTGTGCATGTGTTTTGTATACTTTTCCTTTACTGAATTTTTTTTATTCTAATACACTTTTGGTAGAATATTATCTACATATTTAATCATGTCATTTTTAAACATTTATTGCATTCCAGGATAAAACCTATATGTCATAGTTTATGGACCTATTAATATATCTCTTACTGTTGTGTACGTTTTGGTAGTGTCTTTGTGTCACTTTGATGTTACATTAAAGCAGGTCTCAGAATGACTTAAGACATGCTTCTTCCCTCTTCAATGTCCTGGAGAAATTTGAGAATAATTAGTGTTAATTCTTTTGGTGGGACTTGGGGGGTGCTTGTGGGGGTTTCTCCCAAATAGTGCTCAGCCATAATCTGCCTGGTTGTATATTTATGTTGGTGATGCTCAGATCAGTGGTGTTCACAGACCCAGGGGCTACCTTAGCCAAACCCACTGGTGCCCAATGGCAGTGTGATACTAGAAATCAAGCTGGAATCTCACACCTGAAAGGCAAACATTAGAGCCCTTTGAGCTGTCTCTATGGCCCCTAATGGGTTTTTGTTTGCTTGTTTTATAGAATTCACCAGTAAAATGAACTGATTCTTCTTAAAAAATCTAAGTGAACTATCTAGTTTACATTTTAAAAAATCCCACTCTTAACTCATTGCTAACAGTGTGAGTACTTACTGATTTTGTTTTTGTTGGAAAGTGTTTTGTTACTGATTTCCTTCCCTGTATAATTATAGGTCTGGTCAGAATTTTATATCTTTGTAATTCAGTCTTTGTAGCTTTTATATCTAGTAATTTATCCGTTTTAAATAGACTACCTATTTGTTGGTGTCAGGAAACACCTCTGTTCCCCAACAATATTGGGGAGCAGGACAGAATCCCCTTCTGCCCCAGGGATCGGCAGTCGGCAGATGAATAGACTGTGAATCCAGCAAAGTTTTGAAAAGGCTTTTACTCTCACAAGTTCTGGCGTTACAATTCAATTTCAGTAAAACCCCAAACTTTCAGTTTGTAGCTGGGCCCATGCCACATGGTGAGTTTTAATCCTCAAGCCAAGATGGCCACTGCACTCTGAACCATGTGCATGGGTCCAAACAGCAGGCAGTCAGAAAGGAATCCAAAGGGTCAGAGAGCCTAGTGGCAAAGAGAGGAGCTGGCAGAGAGAGAAAGGAAGAAGGCTGCTTCTTTTATATCTCTATATTTTTTTTTATCTCTGACCCAGAGAGACACTGGGTTTAGGCCTGACCCAGCCTACAACAACAGGTCTTAGAGTCAATTCTATCAGGTTCAGGTTCACTTCCCCAAGAGAGTTCACTTGGCCCAGGCCATTGAAATGCTAATTTACCCTCACCAAGATTTGCTTCTGGAGCTTCCCTACAGGCCCTATAAAGAGATGGGGAAGGGCATCCGAGATGAAATATATCTCAGGATTAATACAAAAGGTGTGTATCTATACTATCAATAGTCTACAGCTAGAATATGTATTTCTCCAAACTTCCACGAGATCCTTATCTTCAGGGTTGTTCTGCGTACTAGCCTCTAGAATTGAGAGTTACTCTCGATTGCCAGGAGACAAACAGCATTTCTCTCTGATTTTATTATGGCTATATTATTAAAAAGATCCAATATAGCCAGATAGATACAGGCAAGAGTTATCTAGTCCCATGAAGATCATGGGAGTATGAAAGGAAATATTTATATCAGCTAACAGAACACATAGTAAGATACTCTGCCACAAGAGAGTCACAGATCCAAACTGTCATCCTGACCCCTATCTTCAATGTGACCTGGAGGAGATAGCTCCAGGCAAGATCAAGAGGTTCTGGGCAGCCATGACCAGGGCGTGTACAGGGCAGTTGGTATTTAATTGTTCAAAGACAGTAGTACTTTCTTACCCTTTTTATTTCTGCTGTCAATAATTTAGTTCCCGATATCATTTCTGATTTTGATAATCTGATTTATGTCTCACTTTCACTGCCCCACAATGTAACTAAAGATTTATCAGTGTTAAGTTTTTGAAAGAATAAATGCATTTTATTTCTTTTCTTTTTCTCTTTTATTTGCTCTAATCCTTACTTCCTCCCTTCTAATTTTAGGTTTTGTTTGTTCTTTTTGTCATTTCTAAAAATGGAAGTTTAAGTGAGATCTTTCCTGTTTGGGGGATGGAGGTGGGGATTGTTTTTTGGGTCATACCTGATAGTGCTCAGGGACTACTCCAAGCTGTGTGCTTGAGGGTCAACCTTTGCAGAGCTGAGGGCAGCACACTGAGCTGGGCATCAAACTGAGCCTGCCTGCCTGCCAAATACTCAGCTCCTTGAGCTATCTCTCTCCGGGCCTGTCCTTTATTTTTAAATGTGCAGTCACACCTGTATGGTTTGCTAGCACTTACTTGGCAGTGTCCCATAAGTTTTGCTAGTTGTGTTTCATTGTACTTCGTCTCAAGGTATCTCAAGGTATTTTCTAATTTTTCTTTTTTGTGTCTTCTGTGACACTTTGGCTAAGAGTGTTTTGTTAATCCACATATTTGTGAATTTCCTGTTTCCCCTCTGTTTTTAATTTCTAGTTCCATGACATTATTTCAGGATTAGATAGTTTGTATGCTTTCAGACTTAAAATTTATTTATGATTAGTTTTGTGTTCTGTCACATAATATGTCCTGGAGAATGTTTTATGTGTTCTTGAGAAAAATAACTTTCCTGTCCTCTGTCAGGCCCAATTTGCTTAAGGTGTTGTTTAAATAATCTCTTATTATTGATCCTCTAGCTGGTAGTTCTTACCAGAAGCTTTGACTTCACAGCTTATCTCAGATTCTATCTTCCACATTGTTTTTGCAGGTGCTTATCTTATTTCTCTTAGATGATTTCACTCTCTTCAAGCTCTCAACATATCTAGGCCCAATACATCTCTTTCCCTCCTACATGTTTTGTTTTATTAATAACTCCTGCTTCTGAGTGATTCCACATTTTCACTTGAATTCTCAGTTATTGGCTCCTCACTTTTTCTTTTTTCTTATCAGTTGGGTGACCATGTCTCTGAATTTTTATTTTCAAGCAACATAATTTTTCTTATCCCTGTCTCATATAATACTGTCAGGTTGATTCCATTTTCCTCTGCCTCTCACTTTATCTATGTGGCCTTCATTCTCACCCTCCTGTAACCCACCATGTCTGTCCTCCTCCACCCAGGAGACATCATCACCATGATAATAGATATCCAGAATGCCCCATTGCTTAACAATGGAACACCAAGTTCTTAACAGTGTTTCAGGATGGGATATGTGCAGTCTTATTTTATCAAAAATCTATCTTCCAGGCAGCTGGACCTTATCTGTTGCTAGTCTCTCCCTGCACTTTGCTTTCCTCAGATTTCATTCCTACATCCTTGCTAACAGTTAAGACAAATTTCACCATGAAGTATGGACAATGTTAAGCCATAACATCACTTAACAGAAGCACTTAAGTGGGAACACCATGGCATCACTTAACAGAAGCAGTTTAATTATTTTAACCTGCCTGGTCAAGAAAGAGTTCCTTAAAGATAAGTTTGTGTGAGTGTACATGTCTCCCCCACCCCACATAAGCCCATTAATGGTTATGTATTTCTGTTTCTTTTTGCTTTACTTGTACCAACTGTCCTTATAGTAACTTTAAATCATACTTTATTGGTATTCTCATCTATATGAAGAAATAAAGGCACATGGAAATTTTGTCATTTCTCCAGAGTTATAGTTATGTAGCCAATAAATGATGGAACTGGACTCTGAACTAGTCACGTTGGACCTACAAGTGTGCTTTTTTTTTCTTTTAATCTTCTCTTATGGAGTTTGGGAGGCCGATTTACCATTTTTTTTTAACAGATGTCTCATTTTACCATTTTGGGTTTGATTTGACCTAGATGTTGTTTATAAAGAGTGGCCATCTTTTATTTAAAAAACTTATAGTTATCCTCTAAATGTATGTATTACAATCCACAATATATAAGAGAAGTAAGAGGGAAAGAGAGAGAAAGAGAAGCAAAGAAAATAGATAAAGATCCTATCATAGAGGAAGACTAGGGAGGGGAGAGGGAATCAGGACATTGGTGGTGGGAAATGGGCACTGGTGGAGGGATGGGTGCTGGAACACTGTATGACCAAAACCCAATCATGAACGTCTTTATAATTGTATATCTCACAGTGGTATAATAAAATATTTAAAAAAACACAGTTCTTAGGCTCCTGAGGTTTAATTGCAGAAATGATTTATTCTTTTGTTTGAAACTTGAACAGTGGGTATTGAGAATACTTTCACCTTCAGTAGTAATATATTGATTGAAGAATATTATCAAGGATCTGGGTTTGCTCTTTGTACTCTCATTTTGAGCTTATATACTTTTAACCAAATGCACACCAGTATACGTCCTCCTTTATTAGTAAGAACTGAATGGGGTTGGCTAGGTTAGTACAGAATGTCTTGTTGGAATTTTATGGAACTAATGCATGCCTTTCTTCAGTATAAGTATGTGCTGTGCATATTTGACACATCTTTACACAAAATCCATATTTCGTTAACCTGAAATCCAGTGTGACTTGGAGAAGGGGTGTCTATTTATTTGCTAAATCTGGTAAACTTGGAACTACGCCTAAGTACAAGAGGGACTGTGAAACAGAGTGTGTGGCTTTCCAGCTCCTGTTCTGTGGAAAAGCTGTGAAGCTCCCAGATCATCCACCACTCAACGTGCAGTCATTTTGATTGTGTGTCCTCAACCATGTAGAGAAAATAGCCTTACCTTAGATCAGAAAATTTATAAAAGCCAAGGCAGTGTTAAACCATATTTTTATCTTGTAGAATTTTACTTCCTTTTTGTGCAGGGGAGGTGTAGGTGGTCATGAGCAAAATGCCAGCTCTAACGAGATATAGAGTTTTATCCTGGTTTACTTTCTTATATCCCTCCTGGTTTCAATTCCTGAAAAGCAACTGAGATAGCTAGAACACAGGCAGCAAAATAAATGTTTTGGATAGCTGGAACATCCACTTTACAAAGGAAACACAGGGATGTGCAAATTTCATTTTCTCAGACAGATACTAGATACAGACACAAATTGAACTCCCTGCAAGTCCTCTAGGTTCAAGTTTGATTCAATTTCCTTAAACTCACAGGTATCCGTGTGCTTTGGAGAGAAACTGCTCTTCCCTTAAGGAGATCTGAGACATTCTGAGCACCCTACGAGAACTGAGGGGGTTATATTTAGGGTTGAATTTACAGCTGAGGTTCCCTGATGCAGCAAGTGACTAAATACCAAAAGTGACATTTGGTGGGCCCAGAAGGATGCAGTTAGAATCCTTAGTTTTGGGACATTGGAATACAAGAGTAGAATTTAGAAAAATTGGGAAAAGGAAATGCCTACGGAACTGATGTGTTTAAATATTGCTCCTTGAGCAGTTAAGGTCAAAGTGCTTTCAGCCGTCCAGGTAGAGCAGGGGCTAAGGTCTCTAGGAGGAAATAAAAGAGCCTTTATCAGAGGCAGCACTTTTAGAGGTAGCAGCTTTGAATGTCCAATGAACCATTTCATACCCCTTCTTACACAACCCCAAGAACCTTCTTTCTCTTGGTGAGAAATTCAACTTTCTATTGTCTATAAAATTCCAAGATCTTTTGTGCCAGGGATGTGGCTCAGTGGTAGAGCACTTGCCTTGTATACATGAGACCTGAGTTTGACTTCAAGTATCACTTGGTCCCTTCACTATCACCTAGTGTGATAAAAAACTATCCAAGACATAATTATCAGATGGGCTGGACATGTAATGCGCTTTGGAGATGACCACTGGACTAGAGCTGTTACCGACTGGATCCTACGGGATGTCAAAAGATCATGTGGCTGCCCACCTACAAGATGGTCAGACTTCTTTGTCAAGACCCTGAATGAGGGGGGGAGCAATAGCCCAGTAGATAGGGCGTTTGCCTTGCATGTGGCTGGCCTATGCCGGCCCGGTTTGATCCCCGGCATCCCATATGGTCCCTGAGCACCGCCAGGAGTAATTCCTGAGTGCAGAGCCAGGAGTAACCCCTGAGCGTCGTCGGGTATGACCCAAAAAAAAAAAAAAAAAAAAAAGACCCTGAATGAATGGTTTGAGGCTCTTCGTATTCCTGAAGCAACCAGATGCCATTGGGCTACACTGGCATGTGATAGGGTCAAATGGAAATGTTACTGGCGCCCGCTCGAGCAAATCGATGAATAACGGGATGTCAAGTTATCAAGTGATCAAGAAAACATAATTATAGCCCGTCAACCTACTCACCTCTTCAAAGCTTCTCTTCCTAACCCAATTTCTTCCTTCTCCTTAACCTCTTAGACATTTGTTGGAGGTAGGGGTTTCTCCAGCAGGGGTCTGGGGACTCTTCCTGTCATAATAGGCCTGATTTTTCAGGGCCTGACAATTCTCTGCTTTGATCCAGCAATGCTGTGCTACTTGGTGACCCCCCATTAATGCCTGAGGGCCACCAGAGCTATACCTGGCCCATACTTGGAGGACCTTGTGATAAAATTGTTTTGGGCAACCTCATGCACGCAAGATATATATGTTTCTTTCCCTTTGAGCTCTCTCTCTCCCCAGGATCTCTGTGGGTCTTTGTACTTGCTGTTGCCCTGCTGACTCAGGCACAAATCTCAATTTAAACATAGCCTCTTCAGAAGAACTTACACAGTGGAAGCTTCCCTCCAGGGTAACCAGGGTAACTGGGCACCCTTCTGGCATTGCCTTCCTTGCTTGGGTTTATCATCTGCATTCACCTCACAGCACCTACTCTGCATCAGGTACTTTTCTAGGAATAACATTTTTCTTCATATTTTTTAAACTGAATCACCATGAGATGCAGTTACAAAGCTGTTCATGATTGGGTTTCAGTTATACAACAACCCAACAGCTATCCCCTCCACCAGTACACATTTCCCAACACCAATGTGCCCCATTTCCCTTCCACAGACCCCCCCCATCCCATACCCTATCAGCCTGCCTCTATGGCAGGTACCTTCTATCTATCTTACTATCTATCTATCTATCTATCTGTCTGTCTGTCTGTCTGTCTGTCTGTCTGTCTGTCTGTCTGTCTGTCTGCCTGCCTGCCTGCCTGTCTGCCCGTCCGGCTCCATCCGGTCCGTCCGTCCATCCGTCCATCCGTCACCCGTCCGTCCGTCCGTCCATCCATCCATCCATCCATCCATCCATCCATCCATCCATCCATCCATCCATCCATCCATCCATCCATCCATCCATCCATCTATCTATCTATCATCTATCTATCTATCTCCTCCTCCTTTTTGGGCCTTATGGTTTGCAATACAGATACTGAGTGGTTATCATGTTTGTTCCTTACTCACTTTCAGTACACAGTTCTTATCCAGAGTGATCATTTCCAGCAATAATTGTCATAGTGTTCCCTTCATTATCCCAACTGCCTTCTCCCCCTTTTCTCTTGGTGAGAAATTCAACTTTCAGAATTTCAGTTAGAAGGATTCTAACTGCATCCTTCTGGGCCCACCAAATGTCACTTGGGTACTAAGTCACTTGCTGCTAACTTCCAAACATGAGCTGATTCTCCTGGCCCTTGTTTCTACTGTTCTAGGAATATTGATGTGCAAAAGCTTACATGCTGCCTCACATTCTGAATTGTTTAACCTGTTGGGAAGACAGGAAAATAAATTAAAAATATAAATGAAATAATGACAGTACTAATTGAGTGGCACTTAGCTATCACTTGATGACTCAAGTAAAATATGAATATGATGTAATTATGCCTTTATCACGACTTTTGACTTAATAGATACCCAAGGAAATTAGACTTGGGATTCAGCCGGCTGGGAGTGAGGAAGGACAAAGGGACTTTGGTACCATAACCAATAACAGTCATCCCAGGAGATTACATTTGCTTAGCTTTTGTCAGTTTAAAGATAGTCCGGCGGGGGAGGCAGAGGGAATGGTGCCTCCTGTAACAACTATGGCCAGTGATGCAGTTCTGATTATGGGAAGCATCTCAAACACCTGTTGAACTGCTGAAGGGAACAGTAAATAGAGAAACTGTTTTTCCCTATCTCCAAACATGATGCAAGGATCTTGGTAAGCTCCATGCCTGAGAAATCATCTTGCTAAGTCTGCAAATAGAACTTGCTAAACTCAGTGATTGAGTAATACCTGCGAGAGCTCAGGTCTATTGTTCTGGTTTTACCCACCCCTGCTTCGCAATTGTGAATGCCTTGGAGTGCTGGTGGTCTGAAGTTTGAGGCCTGAGGGCAGATCACAGCTTTCATTTAAAGTCTGAGGGCTGAGGGCAGGTCACAGGTTTCAGAGGGCAGAAGGAAGGGAACTTAGAGAAGTAACTTAGCAGAACTTAGAGAAGAAGAAGGAGGTCCTTGAGTGTGAATGAGGTGATGGGGCCTAATAATATCTATATGACATCAGGCTAACAGGAGCATTAGAGTAAAGAGTGTGCAGATAAAGGAGTCCACAGGGGCAGCTTTCACCTTGGACTGGTGAGAAATTGTGATAGATTGCAGAGAACGGGTGCTCTACTCTATGGCTAGGGAGTGGCTATGTGATTTGTATTGGCCAAGTGATGATAACAAAGTAAAATATGAAAATGATGTATTTATACCTTTATACCTTGAGCTCCAACCAAGAGAAAAGCTGATCTCTCCCCGTTGCGGTTCATCAGTAAATGCACAAACTGAGAACCTACTACCAAGAGTGTATCACCCACACTGCAGAGCCTGGCAAGCTACCTGTGTCGTATTTGATATGCAAAAAAACAGTAACAATTATAGATCTTATTCTCATGACCTGAATGAATGGTTTGAGGCTCTTCGTGTTCCTGGAGCAAGCAGATGCCCTTGGCCACACTAACACTCGACAGGACATATGGAGATGTTACTGGTGCCCACTCTAGCAAATCGATGAGCAACGAGGAAGACAAGTGATGCAAGTGATACCTTTATCAAGACGTTTGACTTAATAACTCCCCAAGGAAAATAGATTTGGCATAGACAGCAAGTGGATAGATGTATGTGCGTTGGTGTTCACCTTCTCTAGATACAATGGGGAAGCATGTGATCATGCTAATAAGCCCAGTTGCCCTGATGGATGAGAAAATGGACAGACAAAAGATGGCGTGGATGAGGCTCTTCCTACACCCCAGACCCCAGCCAACCCAGAGCTAAACACAGTTGTGTACATGAGCCCAGGAGAGAGCAGCCGGACTGGCAAAAGCTGCCTGGCCAGTATGCAGAAGTGTGAGCTGAATGAATAGTAGTTTTAACTATCATGTTTGGGATACAGTAGCTTGTCAATACAGGGGACGGTGTGGGGAGGAGACAGGAAGATTGTTGATTGTTGAGCTCCTTCACTGATGCTCTTTTGTGCCAGACTATGTGAATGGTGTAAAGATTTACCAATGCACCCAAAAAAACTTTGTCTGCTTCCCAGGGTACCACTCTGTCTGGACCCTCGCTAGTAAATGTAACCATTTTGGTATCTTGAGGTGCGCCCAGGAAAGTGGCAGGTGTTGGAGAGACTAACCATCAGGTTAGTTGAGGCCTGATGCAAGGTGAGGAGGGCCTGGGGTGGGAAAGGTGGAAGAAGTAGGAATTGTGCTCACTGTAAAAGGTTATATTGAAATGGTTGAGCAGTGGAGAATAGCTGCTTGGTTGGACCAGTGTGCTCCAAGGGGACACACATTGCTCTGGGGAGTCAAGATGGTCAAGTGACTCACAAGTCTGGTTGTAAGGCATTGTTCTCCAGTGGAGTCCACGATGCCCCCACAGGGGCAAAAATGTGTCCTTTCTTCAAAGGGCCTCTGACTATGGACAGACATAGTTTATCTGTGGCATTAAATTTCATGGAGGAGGTGAAATTTAATGGAGGTAAAATTTAATTTTTAGAGGAGCATACTTTATTTATTTATTTATTTTGTTTTTGCTTTTTTTTTTGGGGGGGTCACACCTGGCAATACTCAGGGGTTTCTCCTGGCTCTGAACTCAGGAATCACTCCTGGCGGTGCTTGGGGGACCATATGGGATGTCGGGGCTCGAACCCGGGCCAGCACAGACCGGCCATGTGCAAGGCAAACGCCCTACCCGCTGAGCTATCTCTCCGGCCCAGGGAGCATACATTAAAATCTTTTTAGAAGACATAATGAGAGCTGTTTTTTTTAAAATTTATCTAAACTCTGAGTGGCTGCAGACATCTCAGTTGAAGATTAATACCAATAACAAAGAATAAAAATGAAGCAGTTATATTCTATTCTTTTTTTTTTTTTGCTTTATTTTTTGGGGGGATGTTTCACACTCAGCAATGCTCAGGGGTTACTCCTGGCTCTTTGCTCAGGAATTACTTCTGGCAGTGCTCGGGGAGACCACATGGGATGCCAGTGATTGAACTCGGGTCAGTCATGTACAAGGCAAACGCCCTACCCACTGTTTCGTCCCAGCCCCCAGTTATAATAATCTAATGCAATGAAAGGCATGTGAATATGACCTCTCTCTCTCTCTCTCTCTCTCTCTCTCTCTCCACACACACACACACACACACACACACACAAATAGCTTATTGTGTATAGTATTTTCAGCCCATAATTGGCCAAGGACCACTGACACTGCAAGAAGGAAACTGCAGATTAGGGGAGAATTCTGTATGTCAAGCTAAGCCATTGTGGCTTGAATTTGCATTTCTCTGGTGCTTACTGATTCCCTATATCCATCCTGTATTCGCCATGTAACATTTTGGGGGAATGCTTTCTTCCTGTCTTAGCCCATTATAAAATTAGTTTTGTTTATCCTTGAATTCTATCTGTATAAACTAGATACTTGTTTTTCCCCAGGCTGTAGCTTTTCATTTCCTCCTCCTAACAGAAGCTCTATTTTTTTTTTTTCTTTTTGGGTCACACCCGGCTCTGCACTCAGGAATTACTCCTGGCAGTGCTCGGGAACCATATGGGATGCCGGGGATAGAACCCAGGCTGGCACAGGCTGGCCGCATGTAAGGCAAACGCCCTACCCGCTCAGGCTATCACTCCGGCCCCAGAAGCTCTATTTTTGATGTTGTTACTTGTTGCATTTCCCAGCACCTCTTGCTGGAGAGAGGGGGTCAGATGACCAGCTCTAACCAAATAGCACGTAAAGACAAGTGATTACATTTCCCCTACTTTTGTCATAATTTATTTTTGGCAATAATTTTCTTTTCTGCTTTAGAAGTTCTGGATCATTTAGTTCAGGCTAATAGAAAATTTTCCTACATAGAAATGAACTAGGATATACACGAACCTGTCCCCTTTCATGATTACATCGATATACACTATTGCTTTTTATTCAGTGTTTTCATATTCTTCCTTTTGTACTTTAACCTTTGGTTCATTTAGAATTTATTTTGAGATATAAAATGAGACAAAGGCTTACTTTGTTTCAAAAATGATAACAGGTTTTTCCTAACACTATTTAGACACCTTTTAACCTATGATTATGAAGCCTCATATAAATTTACAAATTTACTTGGACTCATTAAAAAGTCCTACCATTTATCACAGAACTCACTATTAAGATTCTAGAAAATTATTCACTCCTGGACTTAAATAGTTCTTTGGTAAACAAGCTATGTCTTATCTTTAACTGAAAGCTTTTTTTTAGCTGATAACAATTTGTATATCAAAGATACAATTCTGATTACTTAAACTGATAGGATTGTTTGCATTTCCCCAGAGTAGAAGGATAATTTTTTTTTCTTTTTGGGCCACACCCGGCAATGCTCAGGGGTTACTCCTGGCTCTGCACTCAGGAATTACTCCTGGCAGTGCTCGGGGACCATATGGGATGCTGGGGATCAAACCCAGGTTGGCCACGTGCAAGGCAAATGCCCTATCTGCTGTGCTATCGCTCCAGCCCCAAGGATAAAATTATTTAGACTTGGGAAATACAGCTATATGAAAGCTTCTACTTTTGTACTCTAGCTCTTTATCTGTGACTTTGGAAATAAAATAGTTTGCAGAGTTAGTTGCAGACCTAAAGAGGTTCTTAAAAAAAAAAAACAGATTATAAGCTGACATTTCACCAAGTTTGAAGAATTAGAAGAAATGAGGCTTTGGCTTTAGTCTCAGTCCTGGTTGGGGTCCAGTCCCACCACTCAGAAGTGGGTGGGCTGTGCATAGCCTTCTCCTCTCTCTGGAATTAGGGTCCCTAATCAAACAGGAGTGATAATCATAGCACCTGTCTCACACTGTGGGTGGGATGAGGGGTGGTCTGTGAAATGAACAATGTGCCTGGAATTAGCTATTTGGATACAGGTAACCTTGGGCCTAATTCAAACCTCCTGTTCATCTCACACTGTCTCTTCCACCCGGTTTCTCTTTGTTTCCCAGCCAGCTCCCAACAATGCATTGCCGTGTTGAGTTCCTGTCTACCCCAGCCCTGGGGTCTGTCCAATTCTTTTCTGGACGTGGCCCAGAAAGTCTTTGTCCTTCCATCAGTAAGAAGTTGCCACATCAAGAAAAAAGACCATGTAGCGGAAAACCTTGTGTCCACCCTGTCCTTTGAATCCTTCTCATGAGCCTTCAACTAGGGTCCCTTGGTTCCCACCACCTTTCCTTCCACTCTGAGGAAAACTAGGCAAGGAAGGTTGAAATTCAAAAGGATTGTGCTTTTTTAATTTTTTTTTCTTCTTTGGGTCACACCTGGCAACGCTTAGGTGTTACTCCTGGTTCTTCACTCATGAATTACTCATGGCGGTGCTTGGGGGACCATATGGGGTGCCAGGGTCAAACCCGCATCAGCTGCATGCAAGGCAAATGCCCTACCTGCTGTGCTATCACTCTGGCCCCCAAAAGACTGTGCTTGCTGCAGGAGTTTCTGATATAGTGACAAGCGTTGGCACAAGCTATCTGTGGTTCCAGAGGGTAGTCACTACCGGGGCGCCATCAGTCAAAGGCAGTTTTCTGAAGTGCTTTTTCTCCTACATGCTGCTGAATGTAAAAGCATTTGGTGGGCTCATCTTGTCATCCCTATTCTGGAGAGAAAGGTGCTTTAAGGCATTTTACTGTGCACTCTTCCAGCTACCCTTCCAGCTGTCTGTAGTCCTGAAACATTTGCTTGCCCAAATTTTATAATTCCAAAATCTGGAAAGCAAACAGGACTATAGTGGGGAAGGGAGTGTGTCAGAATTTTCATTTTTCCTTTGTGGACAACCCATTTCCATCTAGCTTGAGAAAGAAAAAGAACCTCTTAAGACCAGGGATAGCTCAACATGACTAGCCATTTTGTTGCCCCAGAGAGAGACCACTGTTTCTCTGTGTACCTTTGTCTTTGAACTCTTCCCCTCAGGGCAGCAAAGATGGCTGCCAGCAGCAGCCCCCTCACAGTTTCTCCAAGAGCACCCTTCCCTTGCCTAGGAAACTCCAGAAAATTCCACCAGCACTATGGGTTAAGGGCATGGCTTTTATCTGAGGCCCATCCCTGAACTGGTCAGATGGCCTGGGAGATGGAATGTCTGATTAACCTGCCCGAGGTAAGACAGTCAACCCTGACAGGTTGAGAAGATGCAATTGGGGAGGTGAATGAGGAGACGAGACTTGTCAGCCCTGCCCAAACTGTGTGTACTCAGAAGAAAAACTATGAAACCTGGCATCCATCACAAGCATGGATCAGGGGAGAATGCAGGAGAAGGAGGAAGGTCAGAGGGATGCTCCTGCGGAAATGGATACTTCGAGATGAACACTCTGGAATCCGGCCACGGGAGCCGGACTTTGTCTTCATGAACGTTTCTAAAATTAATTTTATTCTGCTGTCTCCTTCTCCAGGATTTTTAAGTAATTTATAAAACCTAGTTTAAAAGTATGCTTTTCTCAAAAGCTCAGGTCATGCTTTCCTTAGTAACAGGAAAATTGGTGGATAGTGAGTTAACAGATAAAGTTGGTAAATAGGTGGAAAGAATCAAATGTTAAGAGAAAGAAAAGAGATAAGGCTCTCGAGTACTAGGAATTTAGAAATAAACATTCAGGAGTTTTTTTTTTTGTGTGTATAAGGGGTTTCCTCAATGATAATGGGAGTGAGACCTGGGGACCCTGCAGAGGGCTCAATGGCTCAATGCTGAGCATCCCTAGGGCCACAACCTTTAACCTGTAGGGGTCACCTGTTAGTGTCTGTGGAGTAAAGGGGGCATGAGATTCCAGGAATTGAGCCCAGGGACTCATGCACGCCATCCCTTAAACTGTCTCCTTAGTCCCATGAAATGTGTTCTGAAACTGAGAAAGCAAACCCAGGGAGTCAGCTCCAGTGCTGGTGCACATGCACAAGGCTCTGATTCACCTTGGCATCACGTGACCCCAATGGTGATGGGGGTGGAGAGAGCTGGAGCCATAGTACAGTGTAGAAGGTGTTTGCCTTGCATGCAGCTGATCTGGGTTCTATCCCTGGCATCCCATAGGGTCCCCCAGCACTGCCAGGAGTAATTCCTGAGTGCAGAGCCAAGAGTAGTTCCTGCGCATCGCCAGGTGTGACCCCCAAAAAGGTGCTGAGGGTGGGAAGTGGAGGATGTGTATATTGTGTCAGCACTGAACCTTATTTTCCGACTCACCCACACAGATGTTAAGGTAAAAATTTTAAAGTATTTCATAGAGTAAGGGAAGTGATAAAATTTCTGTGCTTTTCTTTCCATTTTCCCCAGCAGTCTAAAAAGGAGTTTTGTGGATCAAGTGAAAGAACTCACTTTGGACTCTAAAGCAGCTACAGCTTTTTCACAGGGAGGGGTTTGGGTCATATGCATAGTTCCCAAATTCTCCTAGATCTGTGTTTGGGAGTTGCTCCTGGCCGTGCTTAGGAGACCACTCAGTGCCAGGGATAGGTAGGGTGAGAGCATGTGAAACAAATGCCTTCCTGGGCACCAATCTCTCCTAAGCTGCAATGTTTTATTTATTTTTATTTATTTTTTCAGGTTATTTTTTATTATATTACCGTGATATCTGCAATTACAAAGATGTTCATGATTGGGTTTCACTCATACAGTGTTCCAGCACCATCCCTCCACCACCCTTCCAAACACCAATGTCCCCAGAATTCCCTCTCCCCTCCCCAAACTACACCTATGGCAGGCACAAATTTACTATGTGTCACTTTGTTGAAATTGTATTTGGCAAGAAGCTGGTTTTATGTGTTTAATTTTTATAATCTTTCTTTCTTTCTTTCTTTCTTTCTTTCTTTCTTTCTTTTCTTTCTTTCTTTCTTTCTTTCTTTCTTTCTTTCTTTCTTTCTTTCTTTCTTTCTTTCTTTCTTTCTTTCTTTCTTTCTTTCTTTCTTTCTTTCTTTCTTTCTTTCTTTCTTTCTTTCTTTCTTTCTTTCTTTCTTTCTTTCTTTCTTTCTTTCTTTCTTTTTTTGCTTTTTGGGTCACACCCGGCTATGCTCAGGGGTTTCTCCTGGCTCTTCACTCAGGAATTACTCCTGGCGGTGCTCGGGGGACCATATGGGATGTCAGGGGATCGAACCCGGCCGGCATGGGCCAGCCGCGGGCAAGGCAAACGCCCTACCCGCTGGGCTATCGCTCCAGCCCCAAATTATTTTTCTTTTTGAGAGGGCCATACCTGACAGTACTCAGGATTTTCCCTAGATCTGTACTCAGGGATCACTCTAGGCTGGACTTGGGGTGCCAGGGACTGAGAACCCTAGTTGACTGCATGCAAAGCAAGGACCTACCCTCAGTATTGTCTCTCCAGCCCTCAAGAAGCTGATTTTAGAAGTGTGTTTTTGGAGGGATGGGGCTGTATATTCCTTGTAATTTATTAAAAACTAACAAGTTCTTAGGATCAAGGAGTATATGGCACCTCACAAAATTTCCTGTGTCTGTCCTAAAGTTACTTGTACCTTCAGCTTTGCTTATTCCTAAAATTGCACCACCATAGTGGTCTCATTTGCCTGGCCTCCTTCTCCTGAGATTCACTCAATGGTTGACTGACAGATTCTTAGTAGAATGGAAAGATAAGCCATAGAACAGAAAGGACTGCAAACCATAAGTTCAAGCCTTGCTTGAACTTGAGCCAGGTTCTATCCCCCCAGCATCCCATATGGCACATGGTCCCCTGAGCACTGTAGGGAGTAATTTCTGAGTGCAGAGGCAGGAGTAACCCCTGAGCATCTCTGGATGTGACCCAAAGGGCAAAACTTCATGTATATATATATATAAAAGATTATCTATATGTGTGCCTATATCTCTATTTGTATCTATATCTATATCTCACTGGTTTCTGTTTGTTGATAGTTTATCTTTAGTAGAGCTATTTTACCTATTAAAAGCATAAGCTCCAGAGTTAGCAAATCAATTCTGACTCTCAACTCATGAATCTATAGTGACTCACCAGGTGTTTGAACTTCTGTTTCCTCATTTTCAAAATAGGAACAATCTCTGACTTGAGGCAATTATTGTTAAATGCTCAAGACAAGGCCTGGAGAGTTAGCACTTGCTAACCATAAACCTTCTTTTTTTAAATATACATTTCAACTTGTAGAATAATAAGTCTAGTAGGATCCTTGTCTTTATCTCTATTATTATTGCTCTTGTTATTCTTGCTCTTGTTATTCTTGCTACTTGCTCTCCCTGTGCCCAGCTGCTCATGAGGTGCCCGGGAGGCATGGCGGGTTCTAGCCCTGGCCTGCCACCCCAGCAGAGCCTCACAACAAGCCAGACCACCCTCCCCTACTCCATGGGGCCTGCCATTTTCCACATCCGGACTTCCCTCTCATCACAGCTCCACCCAGCAGACCAGACTATCACAGCCCGGATCATCAACAGCCACCCTGCAGCAGTTTTTTTTTCAATCCGGCCCAGGTATGCTGAACCAGAGACTCTCAGACATGGGGCAGAGCTGCTACTTGCTCTCCCTGTGCCCAGCTGCTCATGAGGTGCCCGGGAGGCATGGAGGGTTCTAGCCCTGGCCTGCCACCCCAGCAGAGCCTCACAACAAGCCAGACCACCCTCCCCTACTCCATGGGGCCCGCCATTTTCCACATCCGGACTTCCCTCTCCGTCACAACTCCACCCAGCAGACCAGACTATCACAGCCCGGCTCGCACGGCTGCTAGTGGCTGCGCGGGTTCATCAATAAATGCTTTATTTAGAGGTGACTACAACAGTATGCCACCCGCACAGCAAGCCTGGCAAGCTGCTCGTGTAGTATTTGATATGCCAAATACCAGTAGCATTTATATTAGATCATTCCCGTGACCTAATATAATGGTTTGAGACTCTTTATGTTCCTGGAGCAAGCGGATGCCTTTGGGTTCTACTAGCATGAGACAGGACATATGGAGATATTACTGGTGCCCGCTCTAGCAAATAGATGATTAACGGGAAGATAGTGATAGTGATAGTTATTCTTATTTTACTGAGTTAACATTAGTTTACATGACTAGGCATGTTTTAGGGAAATAACTACAGACCTCTTAAGCATTTGTTACCTTAGCAGAGTGCGATTACCCGTGATCTTCCACTACGGTTCATGGGACTCGTCCCACTTCCCAACCCTAAAGTCCTCTCCCCAATCCCTCTGGAAAATTTTCTGATTTTTAAAGGCAGTTTCTGTTGCCTGCTCGAGTAATCGATGATCTACAGGAAGTCAAGTGATCAAGTGATATACATAATATATACATATATATATACATATACATGTATATATTATGGTGTCAGGAATCAAACCCAGGACTTTATTAGGTAAAGTCGTGGTATATACCACTAAATAGGGTAAATACTCGACCACTAAGCTACATTCCCAGCCTAAAAGTAATTTCTAAATTTGCATTTTTTATGGTACTAAACTGCTAGAACCAGTATCATTAAAAACTGAATTTAGTATTCTTTGAACATTACAGATTCACCTTTAAGATTTGCTCTTGGGACCACAGAGATATTAGCAGGGGCTCTGCTCATCAGTCAGGTATCCCCAGTTAGATCTCCAGACCCACATAGATACCATTCCCCCACCCTAAGCACTGCCAGTAGTGATCCCTAACCATAGGACCAGAAATAAGCTCTAAGCATTGTCAGGTGTGGTCCCAGCTTTGCTTACTGTTGAACTTTATAATACATGCGGTACATGTGCTTGTGTATTTGGCTTCTTTCTATTTCTGGGGTTCACCCAATGGCTAATCAATCCACATAATTTATATTTTCCTAAATGCTTTTCTCTGATCCCTTTAAGAAAAAAACTTGTCTATTTTGAGACTTAGAAGATGAGTACCACTTCATATTTCTATATGAGAACAGTAAGAATTGAAACCAATGGAAAACCAATAGATATTTTCAAAAGAAATATACAGATGGTCAACAGGCAATATGGAAAATTCTTCAGCATACTGAGTCCTTAGGGAAATAAAAATCAATACCAAATAATGTATTACTTCACATGTGTCAGAATGACTATCATCAAAACACTAAAACTTGAGTTGTAGACATAGTATAGGGGTTAAGGCTTGCATGCTGTTGACCACAGTTCCATCCCCAGCACCGCATGGTCCCTTGAGCACTGTACCTAAGCATCAGTCCTCAACACCATAGGATATCTGGGATAATCCCCAGCATCAGAAGGTCCATCAGTTGCACTCCACCCTGGAGCCCTTGAATTGATTTGCATTGAATTGGCAGCTCCAAAATAAACCATCAATGACCAAAGAAAGTAATAACAACATTAGCAAGAATATGGGCAAAATGGAACTCAAGTAATTTGATAGTTACTGAGGAAAAGCCTATGGAGGTTCATCTAAAAATTACCCCAAATAATTGCATAATCAATGTTCTATACCCATATTATTGCCTACTGGAGTTTTATTTCTATAGAATAGGTTTCCAATCATGAGTTTTCCAGGCCTAAGCGTCTTTTACTTTCTTAAAACATCTGTTATTGTTAGGTGGCACTATAAAATACTGTGCCAGTTCAACACTTCTGTCAGGAGTGCCTGTTGTCGCCTGTTTACAGTCCACATTAGCACAATTAATCACTTTTAAAATATATGTTCAGGTGCTTTGATCTTATTTTTTTTCTGACAAAGTGATCAAGTATCTTTTCATGATTTTGTCATTGGATTTTCTTTTTGTGACTTTTTCTTAGTAGTTATCATTATTCAAAAACAGAGGAAAAGATTAAAACCAAAGAAAAGGAAGGCAGAAAATGTTCTTATTATTCACATAGACCATTAACACTGTTCAGTATTTAGTAGCCATTATAATTTCCATTTAAATTACAAGAAATATTTAGGTGGGGAGGAAGGGAGCCTTTGTGAATGAGGCTTAGTGAGTAGCTTCTTCTGTGCTTTCTGCCTATATCATTCTGAAAACTCATCATGTCTAATGTCTGTTTTCCAGTGACTAAAGAACCAGCAAGAATAGATTCATCAGTACAGGGGAGGGATGGGGGTATTGGTAACATCTGGAGGGAAAGAAGGTGCTCAGGTGAGCAGACAGAAAGTTAAAAATGAGACTTTTCTCCAACCATGAAGTTGCCCTGAGCTTTAAGCAACCAGACACTAAAATCAACAGTAGAACTTTTTAGATGGAAATAAAGCCAGTATCAGAAGAGAGAAGTTCTGCTTTAAGATTCTGTGATGGTGCACAGAGCCCGAATTTTGGTCAGCCTGGGCCATTAATGTGGGGGCAACTGTGGGTGTGGTTGAGGCTACCAGGACTTTGATAGAGTGGGGACCCTTGGAAAGAGAGGGTGGAGTGGTCATGCACTTTACGTGGAGTGGTCATGATCACAAAGAAATTGTTAAGTGGAGACTTCAGTATTTCTGGAACATCAGGAGGCGAGTGTATCTGCCTGAAATGTCCTCTGCTGCTAGTGATAAAGGTGACCAACTCACAGGGCCTGAAAAGAACAGATATTGCTTGTTTCATAAAGCTCCCAAACTTCCATGGCTCATGGCTTCCTGATACTAAAAAGGAATTAATAATATTTCTGTTAAGTGGTTAGTTCCAAAGAGCTTATTATAGCCACAACTGCCACCATGTAAAATCATCCATTGGTCCAGCCCTATGGATTCATGATTAAATCTTGGAATATATGCAAGCCAAGTTGCTAAAATTCATGGGGCACCCTTGGAAAGAGAGCAAGAAAGACTTTCTTGCTCTCTTTCCAAGGGTCCCCACTCTATCAAAGTCCTGGTAGCCTCAACCACACCCACAGTTGCCCCCCCACATTAATGGCCCAACTCTACTGCTTCAAGACTAATCTCTGCAGGTACTAACGAAGAAAAACTCCAGGTAAATTAGTATTCAAGCTGAAAACCCTGGGGTCTTCTCAGAGTGGGAGTGCGTAGCCTCCCTCACCCCCAGTACTTTCAGTCCTGGAAGCCATACCTACATCTTACAGCTGCTTCCATAAGTTAATCCACTGACCCAATTCTATAGATCCTCCAAATTCCACAATACTGACCTCTTAGCAGGTCATTTTCATCACATTAGATGGGAAAGTGACACAGAAGCCAGCAAGGCTAAATAAATAAAAACATCAACACAGAAGGCTCAACTAGCAACAGCAGCTTAGTCTCATACAAGGACTTAAGGGTCCCATAATGAGATCTAACAATTATCACAAATTTTCTTTATTGAAGTACTTTTTGATTGTTCCATTAGCCATTTAGTTGTAACAAGCAATAAAAGATAAACTATTTTGTGCTGCCAAGGGACAGGCTTGGGGGCTAGTTGGGACATTGAGGACAATGGTGGAGGGACAGTCACTCTGTTTGTTGGGATTGGTGTTGAAACATTGAAATGCCCCCAACAACTGTGTTTGGAACAATTTTGTAAAGCACCGTGTTTAAAGTAAAAAAAAACAAAGTAGCTGATATAGTTAATAATTAAAAATAGCTTATTGTGTAGGTTATTATATGTAGTATTCATTTAAAATATGGGGGGGAAATTATTTATCTAATACAATTACTATAGGTGTGTGCACCTTTGGGCCAATGTACTAATTTTTGATCTTCTAAATTACACTGGACATGACTTCACTTCTTCTTGCCCATTAATCTCCATCTACTTGCTTTGAACTAGGTAACTTCCTTAAAACCAGCTTTACAAAGAAAATGCTGGAAGAAAAGCTTTATTTATGCTGTACACAATAACTTCTTATACAATCCTTTAAGAAAAGTAATGTAATCAAGTAATATAATATATTAATGGTGATAATGTAATAACTTTGTTTTTGTTCTGGGATACCATCCAACTGTTCTCAGGGCTTACTCCTGGCTATGTGCTTAAGGATCATTCCTGACAGGTTCAGGGACCCATATGTGGTGTATTGATCCCATTTCAGCAGTATTCAGCAAACACCTCACCCACTGTGCTATTGCTCCTACCCCATAAAATTCAATAACTTGTATCACAAAAATGGTAAATTCCTTTTAGTTGTGGTCACACAAGTACTCACCAGAACCACACACCTGGCCACAGTGCTTATATATCTTTACTTGTGGCTCTCTTCCAGACTCATACACTTTAGCTCCATCCTATCACACAGTGAGTTTGTGATGTGCCAGAGTTACACACTCTGCATTATTAAATCCTAAATAGTAGAAACTTCTGGCACCTCATTTAATTCATGTAGACATCATTGGGGAATCTCACTTACAATTACATGCTACAAGGCAGGTGCTTTGTCTGTGAGCTGTCCCCAAGTCCCCAAAACATTGCATTATTTTCTTGCACAACACAGCCATTAATGAGAGAAAGGAAAGAGGGATAGCGTACCTGGAATAAATATAACCTACTTTGTACACCAACAGGATTTGGCTGTGGGGTGGCTGAGAGTTACCTGCAAATATAGAGACGTTTTAAATTGTCATTGAAGCAGAGATAAAAATGAGAAATCATAGTTCTATCAACCAGGCCTGGAATTGGAAAAAAATTAAAAGTTTGTCAGTAAATGATTTCTTAGAAAGATACTGTCTCCTAAGATATTTTGGTAGGTGTCAGTGTTCCATATATGGAGAACTCACGCATCACAGTGGGAAATTTGGTCTGAGTGATAATCACTTTTTGGTTCTGAATTACTCAGTCCAAGCCTGACTTGAGGTAGTTCTCCAAGTCTGGAGAACTTAGAAGGAGTTGGCCCAAGCGCCAGGAAGAATGTATCCCTGATTGGAGACTTGAAGAGAAGTTGAAGCTGTCCAACAGGACAAAAAGGAACTCCAAATAAAAAAGAAAGTGCAACATGGCAACGGTGCTGTGAGTCATCTGAAGAATTGTTTAGGTTTGGGAAGATGAAAGTGGGGTAGAACGTACAGTGGGACTGGCTGTGGGGTTTTGTTTTGCCCTGAAAACCATGGGAGGTTTTCAGTCAAGGAAGTGTCTGATTGGATTGGCAGAGTGATGACAACCTCAACTGCCAGGCAGTAGAACTTGTTCCATTCTTACAAGATGCCTTTCTCTGTCCTCCTAGAAACACATCTAGACTCCATTCCCAGGCTCCTCTGTGGTCAGGTGAAACCACATGACTGAGTCCGAGCTGACCTTGTATGAATGAGAGTGACATCTCCCATTTCTAGCACTACACCCCTACACCCCAAACCTTCACGATCTCTGCATTCTCATGCTCCCTGATGGTGGGTTGTTGGAGAAGCTCTGAGGAGCCTACGTGGTGGAATGCCAAGATGGAAGTAGCTGAATCCCCAAGTCGCCGTACAGTAAGAGCATATTATGGACCATGATGTAAGCAAGGAAGCAAGGTTGAGAGTTTTTAAGCTGATGAAATGCCCACTTTGACAATGAAAACCGTATAAAACAATCACTAATTATTGGGTGGATGTTCTGACTCAGTTACTGTTAAGTATATGTCTCATTTAGTCCGTAGCACACTTTCATAGAAAGTAAAGTGGAGGCTGAGAGAGCAGTGACAAAGTGATCCTGAGTCAAGTTGTGTTCCACACTGACCCCAACATGTAAGGACTGCATTAAAGCTGAGTGAAGCAAGCAGAACAGCTGAGAATTTGTTACAATAATACCTGCTGATACTATCTCTCCCTGTAATGGGGGAAATAACCAGTTACTCTAAGACTTTATTGAGAAAATGCCTGCACCATACCCTGTGGAAGGCCTGGTACTTGTAAGGTACAGAATAAATGATTTTTTTTCCTCATGAGATTGACAAAATTCAAATGCTTAACAAAGAAAGAAAGAAAGAGAGAAGTCCTCTGAGAACAGCACTTGGCAGGACTTGAAGAAACCCTGAGGGAGTGGGAAACTATCTTCTGTTGCCATTTTCAGGAACATGGGAGGAAAGGTATGAGAACATCTTGTGAAACGTGCTGCAGGAGGAGGAGAACAGGTCTGGAGATGACCAACCAGGGAGCAGTCGCTAAGCCTTCGGAGATATGTGGACGCTCCATTGAGGCCACTCTGGATCTGTAGCTGCAAACTGCTATCGGCAGATTGTCAACTGTGTGCAGAGGCAGCCACTCCTGACTGAATCAGACACTTTTAATCCGCAGGACCTTGAGCAAGTTCTGTAGTTTCTTTTGTGCTTCATTTTTAATCATCTGAAAATGATGAAGTAATAGAATAGTCTCCATAGGGTGCTTTGTGTGAATGCAAACTTTTAGCGCAGTGTGAGAGATATATTAGTAGCCAATGAATGATAAAAATTATAAAACCCTCTTATCCCTATAAATGTTAACATACATGCATGCATATGCATACCTATACATATTCCAGTAATAGTTATGAGGACAGAACAGAATCTTTGCCTGCTTTTTTTCACTCTTATATTCCAGTCATTATCTTAAACTGTGGGACCTCACAGTATATCAAACTTCTTGCTTCTTTCCTTCCTCTATTCATTTCCCAATCCATCTGCTTAATTATTTCAACTATTTATTATTTTATCCATCCACCCATTTATTAATCCATCCATTCATCTTAGAAAGGCAGTATGGTGGCCTAACCTATATTTTCCTGAGTTGTAAAAATATATTTAGCCTGAAATTTACACTTAAATCATCTTAAAGCAGTGCTATTAAATATATTCACAGTGGCATTAAGTACATTCACAACTATCACTGCCCTCCTTTACAGAAAATTTTCATCTCCCCAAATAGCAGCAACTCTATTAAACTCTAGCAGCTCCCACCCTGGAAATCATTATTTACTTTCTTTCATTTTTTTTTGTTTTTGTTTTGTTTTGTTTTTGCTTTTTTAAGTCATATCCAGCAATGCTCAGGCGTAACTCCTGGCTCAGTACTCAGTAATTACTCCTGGTGGTGCTCAGGGGATCATATGGGATGCTGAGAATTGAACCCAGGTTAACTGCATGCAAGGCAAATGCCCTCCCCGCTGTACTATTGCTCTGGCCCCATTATTTACTTTCGGCTTTTATGAACTTGACTATGATTTGACTGTTTTAGGTAACTTACATAAGTGGAATCTGATAGGATTTGTTCTTTTCTAACTTGATTCCAAAGTTTTGCAATCAAAGAAGCTGTGTGATCCTGCAAAGAATCTTCTTTAACCTCTCTTCTACATCTATCACTGTATCACTAGTCTTCCCGTTAATCATCGATTTGCTCGAGCGGGCACCAGTAACACTCCATATGTCCTGTCACATGCTATTGTAGCCCAAGGGCATCTGCTCGCTCCAGGAACATAAAGAGCCTCAAACCATTCCATCAAGTTACCACAAACCTGTGGGAGCAGAGGTTAGGTAAGACAGAGAATGGAACAGTGTGCCACTAACTGTCGAAAGTGCTATTACCACATAGAACTAAGCATTAAATACAGGCAAAAGATACACATGATAACCTCTGAGTATATATATTACAATCCACAATGTGTAGGAGAAGGAAGAGAGAAAGAGAGACAGAGAGAAAGAGTAAGAGAGAAAAGAGATAAATAGCCTGCCATGGAGGCAGGCTAGGGAAGGGGAGGGAATCGGGGACATTGATGGTGGGAAATGGGCACTGGTGGAGGAATGGGTGCTGGAACACTGTATGGCGAAACCCAAACATGAACATTTTTGTAATTGTTTATCTCATGGTGGTATAATAAAATTGTATTCCACCCACACGGCAGACCGTGTGGATGGAATGCAACATAAATATTACTTATGTTGATCAAATATAACAAATCAAATATTTTATATGATATCTCATAAAATATATCAAATCAAATGTAACACTTGTTCAGTTGATCAACATTTCTTCATTTATTGTATCTCCTATCTCTCATTTTTTCTAGTAAAGATTTTGTGTGCATTCTTAAATAATTTTCTTTTTTTTTTAGTATTTTATTATACCACCGTGAGATATACAAATGAAAAGATATACAATTAAAAAGTTCATATTTGGGTTTTGGTCATACAGTGTTCTAGCACCCGTCCCTCCACCAGTGCCCATCTCCCACCACCAACGTCCCCGGTTCCCTCCCCCTTCCCCAGCCCCCTCCATGGCAGGTTCTTTATTTCTTTCCCTTTCTCTCTCTTTCTCTTTTCCTTCCCTTCCAGACTTAAATAATTTTCTAATTACCATTTTTAAATATACAGTCTTAATTTATTTGCCTACATGTCACGACACACCCAGAGCACCACATTAAAAAGATATCAAATACTCATGCTCAAAGATTGTGGGGGTTTGTTGTTGCTGTTGTTACTATGCTTATTAAGGGGCCACATGTAGCAATACAGATGGTGTATTCCTGACTCTTTGCTCAGGAATTACACCTGGTGGGGTTCAAGGGAAGTATGTGATGCTGAGGATTGAAAGCAGGTCAGCTGCATTGACAGCATGAACCTAGCTCACTGTGCTATTTTTGGGCCTTAAAGGTGATGTCTGAAATAAGATCTACCTAATAGGATTAAAAGTGATTGTTATGTTATAGATACTACTTTACTCTTTTTTTCCGATTTTATTTTATTTTATTATTTTCCCCCAAATATTGTTACACCATATTAGACATACAATTGAAAGATGCTCATGTAGAGTTCCGGTTCCACAGTGTTCCAACACCCATCCCTCCACCCAAACCCATCTCCCATCACCAATGTCCCCACCTCCCTTTCCCCCTCCCACACCTCAACTACTTGGCGGGTTCTGTATGTCATTTCTCTCCTCTTTATCTCTCCCTCCCGCCAAACTTTCCTGCTCTTCGTGGAATTCAGTGCATTAAAAGACATTACTGTTTCCACTATTTTAATGGACCATGCGCCACAAGCGGCCGCGTGTACTGGGCTCGAACTGGTTTTGCTCTGTTGATCTGGTCCTGAGGCAGTCTCCCAGCATCCGGACAGCGAAAATGGTGGCTAGTGTGATGGGCGAGTCTCATCTGGCTGCTTCTGGGACCCCCAGAGGTGACGGGCCCACTCCCAAAACCCGTCTGCCCTCCTGGGGGTCCCCTCCTCAGCTGGGCCCGGGCGAGCCGAGTTCCAGCCTCCCCAGACGCTTCATGTTATGGCCGATGGCCCCTGGGCAGCTCCTGGGCGGGGCCACCAGGCTCGACAAAATGGAGAGGGGAATGGCCGAACCCTGACTCCATCTGACGAATTCCCAGTGATTCCCGCTTCTGGGAGCCGCCTACCTGGGCTCGAACTGGTTTTGCTCTGTTGATCTGGTCGTGAGGCAGTTTCCCAGCGTCCGGACAGAGAAAATGGTGGCTAGTGTGATGGGCAAGTCTCATCTGGCTGCTTCCGGGACCCCCCAGAGGTGACGGCCCACTCCCAAAACCCGTCTGCCCTCCTGGGGGGTCCCCTCTTCAGCTGGGCCCGGGCGAGCCGAGTTCCAGTCTCCCCAGCCACTTCATGTTATCGATACTCCTTTACTCTTAAACATTAGTCTTTTGGAGATTTTTCTCTGGTATTATTGAAACAGACTTGCCAGATATTATATATATTTAATATATACCCCCACACTATGAGGGCCGTCATTTTCCACATCCGGACTCCCTTCTCATCAGAACTCCAACCAACAGAAGAGCTGATCACAGCCCGGCTCATCACCAACCCACCCTGCAACAGTTTTTCCAAGCCCGGCCCAGGTATGCCGATCCAGAGACTCACACACATGGGGCAGAGCTGCTACTTGCTCTCCCTGTGCCCAGCTGATTACGAGGCATCCGGGCCACGTGGTTCATCAATAAATGCTCAAGTTTTCATAGAATGACTGCATTTATTTGCATGACATAAATATATCAGGTGGTCTTACCAAAAGTGGAAATTACCGCAAACGTGAGGGAGTCAGAGATTAGGTAAGACAGAGAAGGGAACATGTGTGAATAATTGTCGAAAGGGCTGATACCAACATAGAATTGAGCATTAAATACAGGCAAAAAAATGCACATGATGGCTTCCAAGTGTATGTAGTGCAACCCACAATGTGTAGGAGAAGGAAGGGAGAGAGAGGGGAGAAAGAAAAGAGATAAAGAACCTGCCATTTAGGCAGGCTATGGGAGGGAGGAGGGAATTGGGGACATTGGTGGTGGGAAATGGGCACTGGTGGAGGGCGGGTGCTGGAACACTATGTGACCGAAACCTCCAAACATGAACAACGTTGTAATTGTATATCTCACGGTGGTATAATAAAATGTTTAATTAAAAATATAAGAACTTTCAAAAAAAAATAAATGCTCAAGTTTTGAGGTGACTACAAGATTATCCCACCTGCACGGGAGATCCTTGCAAGCTACCCATGTCGTATTTGACATGCCAAATGCCAGTAACAATTATACACCTCATTCCCATGACTTGATGGAATGGTTTGAGGCTCTTTATGTTATGGTGTGGGCAGGTACCCTTGGACATATGCCAGGACATAATGAGATGTTACTGGTGCCCGCTCGAGTAATTGATGATCTACGGGAAGTCAAGTGATCAAGTGTTCAAGTGATGTTGATCAAAGACTTCACTTTACTTTCAAAGTAGTCAAAGTAGTTAAACTAGGACATGATGAGAATTCCCCCTGCAAAGTTCTTATAGCTTCTTTTACTAGTATTCCTGGCAGAGTAGAACCATTTTCCGTGCAGGATTTTTTTTTTCTGGGGGAAGAATGAAATTTTGGGCCACACCTGGTGGTGCTTAAGGCTACTCCTGGCCCTCTATGTGGGGGGGTCACTCTATACACAGTTGGGGGACCTTGCAGAGCCAGAATCTGGGTTGGTCACACATAAAAAGCAGCAACTTAAGTCCGATACTATCTCTCAAGACCCTCAATAGTTTTTGATGTTACTGAATCCTCTATGTTAGAGATATTCTGTTTATTTCAGAGCAAACAAACTTTGCAAGACAAGTTAAATATGATTTTAGTGTGTTGGTAATCTCTAGTAGGAAAAAGTTGTTTCTAGGCTGATTGAGTGATCTCTTCCAGTGCTATCAATATAATGGCTGAAATAATTGTAACTACATCAGAGAGTTCTTGGGAAGCTTTAATGAGGTGAGACTAGAAGGCATCTAACCCGGGTCTTGGCTCATAGAAATAGTTCAGTGAACGATAGTCACAGGGGCAGGAATGTGGTTTAAGTGGTAGAACACATACATGCCTGAGTTCCATCCCCTGTGCCAGAACCACAGAGTTAATACAACAGCAGGGTGGCCTGGGGCCCCCAGCCCCACCAGAACTGCCTTACATATATAAGTTACATATAAATCTATGTTCTAAATTAGTAGACACTGGCATTGTGTGTGTGTGCCTGTGTCTTATCCTCCTCATTTTCCATGACCTGACCCACCAGCCTGGGTGGCTGATGTTCCCTCTCTCCCACATGTCACAGGGAAGAGTGCTCCAAGCTAAGAGCTGCACACAGACCAAGCCAGTCTCTGCAGGCGGCAGGGACAGTTCATGGCAGAGTTGGGAATAAAATCCCCAGAGCCTGTCTCCCAAGACCCTGGGCTTGACTTGGTGGTTATGGCACCACATTTCCCCTCTGTGGAGGGTCACCTGCGCACATGCTCACTCTTAGTCAGGCTCTCAGGAGTGGTGAGGTCTCAGGTACAAGGACATCATGGAAAAGCCCTTCAGGATGAATTTGCTCTAATGCCTTTGTGCAGTCCAACCCCGGGGTCTGTCCTGCCTCTGATCCCTCACACCTTGTGGTCTCCTGTGGTGCTGGGAAACTCAGTCCACCATCTTCTGTTGGGGGCCTTTGCTGTGCTCCCCAGAAGACACAGCTCAATTATTGCCTTCTCCTGGTTGGCAGAAAGCTCGCAACAGGACCAGCCCCCTGCCTTGCCCAGCTGAGTTAAAAAAAAAAAAAAAAGAAAAGATTTTTCTTCTGACCTTCAGGCCTCCTCCCACTTGGCTTTATTGTTTTCTCACTCCCTCAGAGAGTTTCTGCGCCTTTAAAAGCGGCCCCTGGCCCTAGAGATAAGAGTGTCCGGGAGCAGGTGCCACTTCCCAGCTAGTTCAGTCCAGAGCCCAGCCTGGGAACCTCGGCCCTGATGTCTGGTCTGGTGAGCCCCCTTTCCAGCCTGGTGTCCTTGGGAAGGGGACTTGAGAGTTAATTCAAGATTGTGGAGGGCCTGGGGCTGAGGCTTTCTGGGCTCTCCACCTATGTCCTTTCTCTTCTTAGCCCTCCCTGCACCCAGCTGCTTCTATGAGTGACCCTGAGCTGGACAGTGACAAAAAGGAGCTCAGCATGGGGACGCAGGTGGCACAGGTCCTGGTACGAACAGTTTGTGCAGCCCCTGTCTGGTGGAACTGCTGGGCTCTGCCCTCTTCATCTTCATCGGGTGCTTGTCCGTCATCGGGAACGAGGCGAACATAGGGCTGCTGCAGCCGGCACTGGCCCATGGGCTGGCCTTGGGTCTCATCATCGCCACGCTGGGAAACATCAGGTGAGGCCACGGGCGAGTGTTCATTCTTCTGGGCACTGGGTTGGGGAGCAATATGGTCGGCAGGGACCCCAGATGCATAGCCTTGTTGGGGAGAGCCCCGTGGAAAGGGAGTGTGGGTTGGAGTCAAATCCCAGCTCAGCCCCTTAGGGGATCTGTGGTTTTGAGCCATTTTTCAAACCCAAATCTTTCATCCTATAAAAAGGGAATAAGAAAGTATTTTATTTTATTCATTTTTTTTTCTTTTTTGGGTCACACCTGGCTATGCTGAGGTGTTCCTCCTGGCTCTGCACTCAGGATTTACTCCTGTTGGTGCTCGGGGACCATATAGCATGCCGGAGATGGATCCCGGGTTGGCTGCATGAAAGGCAAATGTCCTCCCTGCTGGACTATTGCTTCAGAGAGTATTTTAAAGTGTTTTTTTTTCTTTCTCCAGCCAGCACATAGAGAGTGCTGTCTAAGGGATGATCCCGGTATAAGCCTCTAATAGATAGTGACTCACTGGACTCCCCACAATAGCCTCATGGCGGTCGGTCAGCAATATAATTAGCCCCATTTCCCAGTGGTGATTGAGGTCATGTAGGCTGTCTAAGTTACATGGCTAGGAAGTTGTAGGAAGTGGAAGAACCAGATGATAAATCCAAGCTGCCCAATGCCAACTGCTCAACCTGTGCCTCCTAAGTGAGGTACAAGAATGAAATGTAAGGCAGACCCATAGGGAGGCAGGTGGGCGCAGTGTTCCACCAGGTGCAGAAGTACCCACAGGGGACTGGGTTGTCTATCTGAGCAGAAAGGAGGGTCGGATCAGAGGAGCTTCTCCTGCATGGAACTCCCCTGGGTGGGAGCTTCCTGGGGGTAGTGAAGGGGCTCCCTTAGTGATGAATATCTTGAAGGGCCTTCTAGCAACAGGATCTAGGAACTTTTTTGGTCTATGTTTTAGTCCAAATAAAAAAAGCGCTTCTATGTGGATGGATCTGGAGAGTATCATGTTGAGTGAAATTAGTTAGAAAGAGTGGAACAGACAGAATAAACTCCCTCATATGCGGGACAGAAAGAAACTCAGTCGGGGAATAACAAATGCCCAAAGGAATAGAAATGAACAGGAGAACTGGTCTTTAGTAGGAAGCTTGCCAGTTGGGTGAGAGAGGTGGGGAGGATAAGATTGGAAAGGGAAAACTGGGACAATGCTGGATGGAAAGGGCTCCTGCCAGAGTCAGGCTGAGGGAGGGAAGTGGGCATTGTCAATTGGATTGTGACAATGCCCACTGTTGGAGTATTGTAAGCCTGAAAATAATCCTGGTAATTTTGTTAACTTGGTAATTCACAGTGATTCATTTAAAAAGAATTACATAGTAATACAAAATGTATCTTCTTTTATTTAGCATATTTTTAGTTTTTCTGTGTTTATACAACCCTGCTACTGAATTGAATAAATTTCAACACTTAAAAACAAAAAGAAATTGCTGCGAATAAAGAAATTAAGATACTATCCCCAGAAAACTAGATTGGAAAGAGAATGTTAATCTTTTTTTCAAATGCGTGAAGGAGGCCACAGGTGAAATGACCTCTTCCAATAGGTCTGAGATTGAATACGATCTTTTTTTTTTTTTTTTAACTTTTTTGGGTCATAACCGGCAATGCTCAGAGTTACTCCTGGCTCTGCGCTCAGGAATCACTCCTGGCACTGCATGGGGGACCATATGGGATGCCGGGATTGAACCCAGGTCAGCTGCATGCAAGGCAAATGCCCTACCTGCTGGACTATCGCTCCGGCCCCAACAATCTTTGTTACTACTTATCGGGGTGGACAAGCAAGTGACTATGTGCAGTGGTATAAAGGGGTGCAGTTATAATATCTGGTATCTATTGGTTACCTGCTACTTTAATGCTGTATTTACATGTCAATTCAGCATTTTGAAGTAAAAATCACCGAGGTACAGAGAGATTATATAACTCATCCGAGGTCACACAGCTATTCAGTAGCAGAGTTGGTCTGGGAATCCAGGCCAGCTGTCTAAAAGACTAGCTCATTTGCACTGCAGTAGACTACTTACATGGAATGAAAAAAAAAAAACCTTTATTCACTCGTTTGCTTTCTCAACAAATATTTATCCAGAGCCTGCTGTGTGCTAGGCACTATCTTTGAAGTTGTTGAATGAATCCAAAATAAGCTGACATTCAAGTGATCAAGTGACTTAAAGCAAGTAACATGGCATCTATAGTCTTCAGTAAATATTTGTGGAAAAAAACAATGAATAAACTAAGAAAGTAGCTGGGTTGTTTCATTGTTAACAAAAGTGGTTAGACTTGGGAACATGCATGTTGTTGCAGATACTTCAGCCTTCACCTCTCTCCTGGCTGAGTCATGTTCTGAATAACAGTTTCTCTCTATGTTTGGGCCAGGTGATAGGCTTGCCCGCTGGAGAGGGTTCTAACTCTGTGGTGGCCTGTAGCAAGCCATCCCATCCCTATCATATCTCTATGCTTGGCAAGTGAGCTAAACTAAACTAGGTCATGACACTAATTTGAGTGCAGGAAGGTTGAACTGCCTCTCTGTAAATCTGAGCATTAGCTGATGCTTCCAAGTCATGCAGAAAACTCCAAGATCCTACACACAGAACTAGACCAAACAAGTTTGGGCAACTGATCTCAAGATATCAGCGTGTTAGACAACGTCCATTTGTCCAGCACCAAGCTTCACTGTCTAGTCTCAGTTTAATGCCTACTGTCTATAAGGGATAGGGCAGAACCATTGGGGACATCTTCCATTTTAGGATACTGTAACTTTTGTATGATATAAGGGATCATTTTGCTTCTTATGGGGAGTTTCCAGTTCAAGAACCAGAGACTTAAGGGTCAATACCTGAGGAGAGTAAGACTGGATAGGATCTGATGGAAGCATCAGGGGTGATTCCGGGGCTTGGTCTGGTTGAACATTATGGTTTTAAAACTCTAAACCTGTCACAAGTGGGGAAGTTGGCCAACTTCAACCTACCCTACCATGATAGATTCGATTTTTGTTGTAATCCCCCCCCCACCACAGTCCAAGCTCCAAACCCAAATTCTCTACCCTCACCTCCAATTATTTTTGGTTTTTTTTCCTCACCCAGCTGTACTCAGAGCTTATTTCTAGCTCTGTGGTCAGGGATCACACATGGTGGGACTCAGGGGACAATATGAGATGCTAGGGATCAGCAGAGCCTGGCAAGCTACCTGTGTTTTATTTCATATGCCAAAAACCAGTAACAATTATGGACCTCATTCCCATGACCTGAAGGAATGGTTTGAGGCTCTTCCTGTCCCTGAAGCAAGCAGATGCCCTTGGGCTACACTTGCTTGCGACAGGATGTATGGAGATGTTACTGTTGCCCGCTCGAGCAAATCAATGAACAACGCGAAGACAAGTGACAAGTGATACAAGGGATCAAACTCAGGTTGGTCATGCCCAAAGCAAACACCCTACAGATTGTATTAACTCTCTGGACACCCCCAGTTCTTTATGCTACATCCAACCTTAGCTCCTAATCTCATTTTTGGGGATTTGGGGGCCACATTTGGTAATTCTCAGTATTTACTTCTGGATTTACACTCAGAAATTATTCCTGGCAGTGCATGGGAGCCCATATTGGATGCTGGGGATTGAACCAGAGTCAGTTGCATGCGAGGCAAGCACTCTACTCACCAATCAATCCAGCCCCCAAATCTCATTTTTTTTTACCCAACATTAATCACATGTTCAAAAAAATCAGTCTTTTATTCAGGAGTTAATCATTTATAAGGGAAGTCATAACATCTTCTTGGGGACCTTGTGCTCTCAGTTCTGATCTGTAGCCAAATCGCTGAAGGCTGGGAGGAGTTTCAGAGGGACTCTGGAAGAATATAGGTATGAAATCACCCTTCCAGATACTTTTCCTCGGCCATCCTAGAGTAGTGTAGGAAGGGGTCTGTTCCTCATCCCTAACTATTCACCATTGACATTGTTCCATTAACTGACAACACAGGAGAAATGAGTGAGGTCTCGTGTCTTTGATTTACCTGAGCTTGGTCCTCTAATGATTCTGGACTCAATGACAGCCAGGGTACTGGTTGGACATTTCCTCTTGTGATAGCCTGAACCTTGATCTCATGAATTCCTTTTGCCGTTTTGGTCCATAGTGGTGGACACTTTAACCCTGCGGTGTCCCTGGTGGCCATGCTGATCGGAGGCCTCAATCTGATGATGCTCCTTCCCTACTGGATCTCCCAACTTTGCGGAGGGCTGATTGGGGCTGCCTTGGCCAAGGTGGGTGATGACCAAGGATCCTGGACCGGTCACTTTGACTTTAATGGGGCTGCTGGAATGTGTGTGAGGAGAAAGTGAAGCCTGTCCAACTCTTTTCTTATTCTCTGCAGTGGATTAGGTGGGACTTTCACTGGGGCAGGACCACTCAAAGAGTCTTTGATTCCTTCTAACCCCTCTCCCCTGCCTATTCTGTCTGCATGTGGACACAGTCATTTCCTACACAGACCAGAATAATTCAGGTCTCCAGCTTTCCCTTCCCATGTCTACTGCTGGCCTCTTCATTCTATAAGTGTCTTCACTTGGCACTTACAGGGTGCGTGTGGTCATTCTCGAAGACCTCTGGAACTCATTATTTATGTTCTCTGTTCACCTTCCTTTCAACCCAAAGATTCCACTTTTGAAGAAGTTTGAGTTCAATTTATGTTTAAAATCCTCTCTCAACTTGAAAGTTACCTCTTCCTTCAAGCTCTTTTTAGGAGGATTTTTATCATTCTCTACCTCTTCTTGTCCACAATGACTTTTCCTCATTTTTCTTTCTTCTCTCCCACCTCTGTGTGTGTATGTGCACCCATGAGCACATGTATTGGGGGCAGGGGTAGTGTGGGTGTACCCTGTTTGCCCAGCTGAGGTTTGTTCTATAGCTCTGTGGTGGTTCAATGAAGACTTGGGTTTGAACTCCCATTTCTTCCCTGCTCTAGATTCCCTTTCTCTCATCTGAGACTCTTCTCCTAACTGTGAAATGGATCTGGTTTTTCCCCCTCTCCGAATAGAAAGCAGTGCCCTGACTCTTGTGAAAATATGGCAAGCCTGATGGCTCCAGTACAAAGCAACTACCCTTCCTTGCTAAGCATTTTGCATATCTTCCCTTGCACCTCAGCTCCTAACAATCCAAGAGAAGCCAGCTTCTCTTGAGAGTGTGGTTTTCCCAGTTGGGCTATTATCACCTTCCCTTTACAGAAGAGCATGAGGGACAGAGAAATCTGCCTCAGTCCAGTCTGGTCAGCAGCAGCACAGCCCAGATTTGGGTTCCAAATCTAGGAGTGTGACTGCTCTGCTGTCTTCCCTTGTGGGAGCTGGGATCACTCAACACGACCCTGTGGCCGATGTCCTATGACTCTGAGGGAATTGAGTGGCAGGACTCTCCTTGCACAGACCCTGCCCAGGGCACTTACCCTGGTGTAAGTGACTGACCTGTGGTCCTCTGCTTAGCTATCCTCATTCTCCAGATGAGCAAATGAGACTCAGAGACCTCATGTGCGTTAAAAGTTGGAGGTGCCACAATGTGAACCCAGATATATCAGACTGCATGTGTACAGACACCCCAATCCCTATTTTAAAGTGTTTTGAATCCCTCTCTCCTCGGAGTCTACAGTCTCCTGCCCCACTGTGAGACTTAGCAACTTCTCTCCACAGGCAGTGACTCCTGAGGAGAGGTTCTGGAACGCATCAGGGGCGGCCTTTGTGACGGTGCAGGAGCCGGGGCAGGTGGCTGGGGCAGTGGTGGCGGAGATCATCCTGACCACCATCCTGTTGCTGGCCGTCTGCATGGGTGCCATCAATGAGAAGACGCGGGGCCCGCTGGCCCCATTCTCCATCGGCTTTTCTGTCACGGTGGATATTCTGGCAGGGTGAGCACCCCTCGGGGTGGGACTGTGTGCACAGCCTGGACCCCAACTTGGCTCAGAGGCAGATCAGGCCAGCAGAGCCCTTGAGGTCCCCAGTCTCATTCTTTTCTAGGGCCCAGGAAGGGAATGCAAGTGGGAAGAAAGCGAAGGCCAGGAACTGTGGTATTGAAGGAATCACCTCTCTTCACCTCTCATTGTTCCTGGGGAGGATGTGGGCCTGAGACAATAACTTCTGATTTCATTCCTGGGAAGTCAGAAAACTAGATTTTTATGTGAAGTCAGGAAACTAGATTTTTATGTGAAATGACCCAATTTCAGTGTTAACAGAACAATCCTGCAGACTATCCAGCAAGTAGGCAGCCAGATTTTAACTCTTGACTTACAAAAGTTTCCATACCTATGGTTACTTGGGAAGGGGTTAAAGAAACAAGACTAGGGACAGGGATTATTTCTTCCAATTGCTATGGGAGGAAACTGAGGCTCAGAGAGGACATAATTGATTTCACCTGAGGTTATTGGGCAGGGGGCAAATTAAGTGCCAGATCTGGGACGGATCCCAAAACATTTGCTAATTCGGAGGAAGGAGGCCGCCAGCTCCTTTTCTTGGAAGAAGAATCTGGCTTCCCCACCCCAACCCCCTCATCCTTCGGGAAGGAAGTGTCTGGGGATGTGTGGAAAGTGAGTCAAACTACGGCAATGCTTTGCTGCCCCCTAGTGGCATTCAGCTTACTAACACGGCATGGGTTGGGGTGCGGTCTGCAGGACTGGGGCAAGGATCCACATTTCAGGAATAAGAAGGTGCCTGGTCCCCCTCTAGGAAATGGTGGACCGGCCCTTGTGGGGACAACAGAGACCTAAACTGGAGGTAGATTAGAGTTAACACTTATCTGTATGTTAATTATATGGGAGACTCAGGTTCTGCATTTTCCTTATTCAATGGTCTCATTTTCCTGTTCCAACAGCAACCCATTAAATGGGTGCTTTATCTCAGAAGGAGCATGGCAGGTTAAATAAGGGGTCACACAGCTAGAAACAGGCCAGATAGTTTTGAATCAAGGCCATCTTGATTCCAAACTTCCCAAAGTTGAGACTTGTTTGACGTGGCTTTACCCCCGTTGGAGAGGACCCAGATCTGTCTTTTTCCTACTATCACTAATCAACTGGAGACAGTGCTGTCCAGTAAACTCATCAGCTGCATATTCTTTGGAAACCCCCTCCCCCCACTCCCCTATCAAACCCTATGAGTTTCTGGGCCTAAAAAAACCTAAACCAAGTTGGAGAGATGAACTTGAGGTGAGTGAGGCCTGGCTGGCTCCCAGTGACTGGTGTGGCTGTTTGCAGGGGTGCTGTGTCTGGAGCCTGCATGAATCCTGCCCGAGCCTTTGGACCTGCTGTGGTGGCCTGCCACTGGGATTTCCACTGGATCTACTGGCTGGGCCCGCTCCTGGCCAGCATGTTTGTAGGACTGCTTGTCAGGTAAGAATGTGACAAAGGTCATGGTCTATGTGACAGCACCTAGTAACAGATCCCAGAGTGCTCAGGGCTAGAAGGCTACAGTCTTACTTGGCTGGAGAAGGGAAGAGGGCTCCTTCTTTAGAGACAAAGATAATAGCTCTGGGACTTGCAGTTTCAAATAATAGAAATTCATCTCAGCAGTTTATGGTGAAAAGGTGCAAGGCTCACAGGTAGCATAGCTTTTAGGTAAGGGCTTAAACAAAGTCTTTTAGACTCAAGGTTTCTCATAAGCCATATAGCCCACACAACTTCATACTTGTCTGCTGCCAGTTGAGGTAAGGGTAGCAGCCCGGCACTCTAGCCGTATGTCTTTGCAGTTAAACACATCCACACGAAACAGAATGGTTCTAGCTAAGCCCTGACTCAGATGTTCACTGCTCTGGACTGGCTATGTGTGGCTCATGTCTACTTCTTACTCAGTCACCGCCACTGGGGGTCTGGCTCTCTTACACTGACGTGAGCCTTCTACTGGAGGAGTAGAGGCAAGGTCAGTTTTATCTAAAGTGGTCAGGCCCAAGATGGGGAGGCACTGTACATCTCTAAGGGTTCAATGCACATAAAAAGACTATGAGAATGCTGCCTCCAAAAAGCATGTCAGTAGATACCATTTGCATAAAATTTGTGATCAGTGCTCTCTACTTTATACAGAGGATAACTGGGTTGATTCTGATCAGAAGGCTATTATCTACTTGACTACCTCTCCTTATGTTCTCTTCTTATGGGTCTCAAGAACCTGCAGAGGCCAATTCTTTCGGGATCTGGTCATCGAGGCTGGGAAAGCTCGGAAAGATCTGCCTCTAGATAACTATGGGGGAAAGACACCGCATGAAGGGTTGGGTCTTCTGGAGACTCAAAGCCTTTACTAGGCCGTTGTTTTTTGTAGGTTTTTCATTGGAGATGCAAAACCCGCCTAATCCTAAAGGGAGAGTGAAACAGATGGTGGAATCCCTGCTGTTCTGGTGCCTTTGGAGATGGCTCCTGGACTGCAGAAAGGGTGGCTTCTGCGTTTCCTCCTAGGACCGGTGCCCAGGAGCTGCTGGCTGGCTTCCTGACTTGGGTCCTGCTTTTAGACACACTACTGCTAAGACCTGAAGATGGCTGAGCATCTTCAAATGCCTCTGTATTCACCAGATGCCTCAGCCTGGGAACATGTTGCCGCTGCATCCCAGGCGGTGGCAAAACTAGCCTAACAGAAAAAAAAAAAATTTTTTTTCTTGACAGGGAGGGTTCTAGGAGTAGAAGGCTAGTTGGAAAAGATGATTATTTACGTATACCATCAGTTCACTTTCTCCACCTCTCTCTCGTTCTCTGGCTCTCTGATTGCTCTGTTGTAGAAAGCCTTCTGTGGTCTGTTTACCTGCTTCCTGAGCTGCCAGTTTGGATTTATAATAAAGAGTCCACTATTTCCTTCCATGTGATCCTTGGTCTGCCTTTCACTTCAGAAATGAACTCAACTGGAGAGGAACTCAAATGTCTATGTTGGGTCTCAACTGCCCAGATTCTAGTTAAGCCTCAAGTCTAGTTCTGGGTGCAGAGCCCAGAGAGGTACGAGGTACTTGCAGTAGTGGCGAAGCCAGCCAGATCAGTTAGACCCATCTGGGTACATAATCTGGGGCTCGGAGCCAGCATCCAATTTGGATTCCAAGCCAATTTTATTTATTTATTTATTTTGCTTTTGGGTCACGGCGACGCCAGGGGTTATCTGGTCTGTACTCAGGAATCACTCCGGCGTGCTCGGGACTAGGGGCCGGTCGAACCCAGCTGCCAGCGCCAGGCACCCCCCCGCTGGCACGCCCGCCCCAAGCAATTTTAGATCACATGTATCGAGGTCCTCCGAGAAGCCCAGCACAGAGTCCAGGGGCTAGTTGAGTGCCCACTATCCAGACATGGGTCAGCCTATTCCACTTTTGCAAGGATTCCCTAAGTAAATATGTAATGTGGCCTGAAACAGGTATGGAGAGTGTCATTTAGGTTAATAGATAAGTATAATGATGAGTACAATGAATAGATCACTTGTATCACTTGTCTTCTCGCTGTTCATTGATTTGCTCGAGCGGGCACCAGTAACATCTCCATAAGTCCTGTCGCATGCTTGTGTAGCCCAAGGGCATCTGCTTGCTCCAGGAACATGAAGAGGCCTCAGACCATTCCTTCGGGTCATGGGAATGAAGTCTATAATTGTTACTGGTATTTGGCATATCAAATACGACACGGATAGCTGGCCAGGCTCTGCCATGTGGCAATGAATGAGTATATGAATAAAACTATTTTAAAAGAAAGTGATACACTCTGAATTTCACAAGTTATAAGTAGCAAGTATAAGAATTTTCTGTAAGAATCTCTGGGTCATTTATGGAAGGTATTCATTATGACACCATAAAAATGCTAGTGGAAAGCAATTCTCAACCACAGGTAAAACATTCACCCATTTTTGAAAAAATGAGCAAAATGTTAATTTGAGTAAAAATGAAAAAAATTTAAAATAGCTCAGTGCAGAATTTAATGAGACTGCCTACTGAGAAACTGAACATACAATACAAACATATCAAATTTATAAAGAGAATGACAAGAATGATGGATGTTGTGTTGCCATATTATATATATTAGGAGTCAAGAGTAAAAAAAAGGCAAGGAAGGAGCCTCTTACAAATGACAGGGCCTGAACTGCCAAGAAACCAGTATTGTTATAAGGCACCCGGTTTGTGGTGAGCTGTTGCAGCAGTGCCAGGAAGCCAATGGTACGCTGACTCTTCTCAACTTCCAGAGGAGAAAATGAAAGTCCCAGGAGATAATAAAATGTAAGCGACCCTGAACAGGGATATAGCTCAATTGGTAAAGCACATGCCCAGTACTTGCAAGACCCCGATTTTGATAGTCTTGAAACTCTTCTAGAAACTTTACAATACATACAATATCTTAAAGCACCCAAGCTCCACTGGTGGCCCCTGAGTACTGCTGGTTTGGTTCCCTGGGAGGGCCCTCAGATCCTTGAGGCCTTTATTTTAACATGCCATCAAAATCACAGTGTGCATGGTGGAATCAAAATTTAGTATCAGGCATTTTGACTGCAGCATGTATGATCTTTGTTAATACATTTCACTGGTTTTAGAATAAGGACAAACATGCCTCCTGCACTGTCTTCTGTCAATTGTTCCCTTATTAAGGACAGGAAGATATGCATTCTAACTCTTATTCATAACCTGTAACTGAATTTCAAACCTTGATTTTCATATCAATTTCTAGACCAGGTTCTTAAGAGCAAGATGGTTGTTAGGCATCTTTTGTATGTGTTATCTGGTCTGGTGCTTGTTAAATAGAAGAGACTAAAAAAAGTACTTGTGGAGCAAAAGAATGGCATAGGCCAAGCCTATGTCCATTCTAACTCTAAAGAATCCCAAATAGACCCAGTTGACATAAGCTCACTTCTACTCCAACTGCCATGTACTCAGGAACAAGGTAACAGAGTATAAGTGTATAAAAACCAGAAACTTGGTGGTAGAAGTCAAGTATAATTGTTATGAGTTTAAAGTCTGGGAAAGACCAAAGTTAAAATTTCATGCATTTATTGTGTGTGTGTGTGTGTGTGTGTGTGTGTATGTATATGTATGCGTGAGAAGTCATTTCAAACCAATAAGGCATTCGGCTTATCTTCAATATCACTTCAGCGCTGTGAGAAGCATCACAATGTGTGTAAAACATTAGCACCATGCCTAATACAGTATGTATATGTACGTGTATGTACATGCATACATTAGATGATTCTTATCATCTAATCAAGTTTTATGGAAAGTGGAGGGGGATCTAACAGGAAATTCTAAAGAGATTTGGCACATATTTTTTTGTTTTGGAAATTCACGATCACGATCACGATCACGATCTTCCCGTGATCATCTATTTGCTAGAGCGGCACCAGAATATCTCCATATGTCCTGTCTCATGCCAGTAGAGCCAGGGGCATCAGCTTGCTACAGGAACATCAAGAGCCTCAAACCATTATATTAGGTCATGGGATGACCTAATCTAATTGTTACTGGAATTTGGCATATCAATACAACACGAGAAGCTTGCCAGGCTTGCCGAGCGGGAGGCAAACTCTTTAAACACCTCCAAATAAAGCATTTATGATGAACCGTGCGGCCTCAGGCCCGCGAGCAGGCTGTGATGGGCTGGTCTGCTGGGTGCAGTTACGTGCTACACATACTGTCTGATATTTCTCCAAGGTGTGTTTACTAGCATCAAAATCCTGTTGTTCATGTGGATCAGATGTTTTCAGTTACTTAAGCTATTGCTTAGTCAATAAATTCATGATACTTCTGAGTCTTGCAATTCCAGATTAGTAAGGAATTCTACGGTGGAAAAGTTTATGTCTAGGTACTTATTAGGGGTATAGAGAACAGAACACCTATAATAATATCACAGAAAAGATGAATACATTCTAAAACCGTATTTCCCAAAATGGGTAGTATTTTTGCCCCTGTTGGATGGTCGGATACTTCCCAGGGCAAGTAATAACCGCATCCCGTGGAGGTCACTTTCTTCGTTTGCTTAAAAATGGGAGATTTCGGGAAGTACCTGTGATTTTTCTGAAAAGGGGGTAATAAGCCACAGAAGTTTGGGAATCTAGTTTTCACTAGTGATAGAATATAATAACTCAGGTCATGCGATATGTAAATATATATATTGACTTCTTCCTTTTGGGAGTGTATCTGCCTGAAGTGTTCAGAACTAATAACCTGTCTATGACACTTTCTTTAAAATAATATTCACTCATGAGAACTAGTGATTGTCAGGTGGGAGTTCATATACTGAATCAAACTTGTTTGCTTCCAAAGAGTGTTTACTTTGGGTTCTTAAAATACTTTTTCAAAAGGTTAAAAACTTTTGAATTGTTAGGGTCCAAGAATCTAATCCCCTACGAGAGACAGAGAATCACACGAAAATGGAATTAACAAAGCAGAGTTTATTGGGTTGGTAGCCAGGTCAAGCTCCCACACAGAATGCCCAATTAATCAGGCGAGACCCCGAGCCTCCTTAAGGGGGATCTTATATAGGCTTTTACTGATGGTTATAATGGAGCCCGCTCAGTGCATAGCAGATTTGTAACCCACAGAACTCCAGCTATCCATTGAAAGGTCAGCACTAAGGTCTTGGGTTACGTGGGTTACGTGAGGAAGCAGGCGGGCACATCTCTCACATACAAGCAGGCAGGACACGTCTTTCACATATATTGGGTCATCTCTCACAACCTGCCCACCTCCCATAGGCCCATCCTGTTTGAAATTATTTTTTAAAATATTTTTATATTTTAAAAATAAAATATTTTAACCGTGAGTTATACAATTACAAAGATGTTTGGGTTTTGATCAGTGTTCCAGCACCCATCCCTCCACCAGTGCACATTTCCTGCCACCAATGTCCAGATTCCCTCCCCCTCTCCCCTAGCTTGCCTCTATGGCAGATTATCTTTTTCTCTCTCTTCCTTCTCTTACACATTGTGGATTGCAAAACATACATTTAGAGGTTATCATGTGTATCTTTTTGTCTATACTCAATGCTCAGTTCTAGACTGGTATTATCACTTTCGACAATTATTAGCACACTGTTCCCCTCTCTGTTTTACCTAACCTCTGACTCCCACACGTTTGTGGTAGATTCCACGTTTGACAAGACCTCCTGATCCATGTTTTGACAGACCTTGGATACTGGTATCGTACTATATATATATTTGAGGCTCTTTATGTTCCTGGAACAAGCAGGTGCCCTTGGGCTCTACTTGCATGAGGCAGGACATATGGAGATGTTACTGGTGCCTACTGGGAAGACAGTGACAGTGTTATATATATATATATTTTTTTCAACCAACTATCTTCTAAAAATCTTTGGGCTTTTCAAAGGAGAAAAGGTTGTTAATTACTTGTCACTATCACTGTCACTGTCTTCCTGTTCATCATCGATCGATTTGCTCGAGCAGGCACCAGTAACATCTCCATATGTCCTGTCTCATGCAAGTAGAGCCCAAGGGCACCTGCTTGCTCCAGGAACATAAAGAGCCTCAAACCATTCCATCAGGTCATGGGAATGAGGTCTATAATTGTTACTAGTATTTGGCATATCAAATACGACACGGGTAGCTTGCCAGGCTCTGCTGTGCAGGTAGCATACTCTTGTAGTCATCTCTAAATCCAGCATTTATTGATGAATTTTGCGGCGCGGCGGGCTGTGATAGGATGGTCTGCTGGGTGGAGTTCTGATGAGGGGGAAGTCCGGATGTGGCGGCGATGACCCATTCGAACTTTAATTACTTATGATATCCAAACCTCAAAGCTTTTAAAGAGGATAATTTTACTTTAATTACAGTGGATAGTAGAAAAGTCAGTTAGAAACCGGATTTAGGACATAGTCAAATATCCTTTGCAATGGGCAGATATTACATAGACCCTTGAGATTCAGTTATTCATAATTTGACTCAAGTGTTGTGTTCTTGGCATCTCACTTCTTGCATCTCTCCCTCAGAAGATGGTCTAAGAATTTGTGGAGACGTTTAGCAATCCAGAAAGGAAGTACACCAGTCTCCTACCCTCCTGTCAAAACATTTTACCTTGTTACTCCTACTTCTCTTATTTACTTCTCTGCCACACTGCCACACATCTCTGGTCCTCAGAGATGGTATATCCTATAATCAAGACATACTCAGACTCAGGTCACAATGCTTTCCTGAGCGGAGCTTTTCTGTTAATTCTCCAACTCCATTCCAGCACATCTACATATAGGCTTTGTGCTCATGTATTCAAGTCCTCTCTATCATCCTCCCTAATCCCCTCAATCCTCTCAAGTTCTGCTGCCTTGTGGTTTAGCCATTCAACCTTTCTTGGAACCCAAAACTATTATTTCCAAATCTCTAAGCCATCTTGAAATTTGGAGCTGTGACTATGTTCCTTTCAGGGTTTGAAATACGAAGTATTATTTCTTCTTTTAATGTCCAATGACAGGGCCGGAGCGATAGTTCAGCGGGTAGGGCGTTTGCCTTGCATGCCCATACTAGCCTGGGTTCAATCCCCGGCATCCCATATGGTCCCCCAAGCACCGCCAAGAGTAGTTCCTGAGGGCAGAGCCAGGAGTAACCCCTGAGCATCGCCGGGTGTGACCCAAAAAGCAAAATAAATAAATAAATAAAATAAAGTCCAATGTCCTCGAGTGGTTTACTGGGATTGAAAAATTGTAACCCATTAGTTTTTTTCCCCCTTAGAGATTTATTAAACTTACTCATCTAATTCCAAGGCCTGACACGTTTCAAAGCCCTAGATCTCTGAAGAAATGTGAGATTGCATATCCTGTAGAAGAATTCTGGTGTAACAACACATAGGAATATTCTGAGTTTTAATCTTCATTTCCTTCAAAAGAGTTGTGGCCATTTACTCAAGAAAAACTAAGAAAAAAGAAAAACAGGCACTCATACACTAACTCTTAGGAGTTATAATTACTGATGACCCTATGAGTATTGCAAGTGCATTTCATAAAGTTCAGGTGACAGATACAGTCTGTCTGAAACCTATCTCATGGTTAATTTAGGCTCTCTAAATCCATCCTGTAGTTCTTCATATAGTTCCTAAGTAAAAAGTTGAAAATACCTGCTTAGCAAGTGGTAAAATCTCTGACCCATGAAGTTGGAATTTCTGTGATAACAATGACTAAGTTGAAACCAGTGCAACTATTAAACAGAGTATTCATTAAAAAGCACCACTGCATTTTTTGGAAATTGTAGAGCCTTGCTCCAGCATAAAAGGTAAGTGATAACACATACAATATGCACTCAAGGCTATTTCCACAACATCAGAGTCAACTTCTTTTTAACTTGGCAATGGCAACTACAGTAAGACAGCTGCACAGAAATATCTGTGGGCTCAAAGATCCCTCCACTGACTGTTAAGAGAGCAGTGAACTGGGATGGACAAATTCTCTTTACCTGCTAGGATCAGCTTTTATAACCTCTTGGTAGGTCCTCTTTTCCTTTAGTTGAAGATATCTTTCAAATTATGGTAGAAAACCAACAGGAGTCATTTATTGTAGACATTTATTTCACGTAAAAGTGTTCAAGACTTCTTAGTGAACACCAACACAAAACAAGGAACAGACATACAATTATACTCAAATACATTCAGACAGAGGGCTTATAACTACAAAAGTCAGATACTCCTTGCATTTCAGGCCTCCATTGCTCCCTCATGGTCCAGTCTTATTTGTCACTGGGTACCAGAGTTCAGCGAAACAGGCTCTTAATACTGCAACTACCTGCCATTGGCTACCAAGTACTTTGGGGTATGCCTACTGCTAAACATGAGTCATCCATCCTTTCTCTACTCACTGAGCAAGCTCATGGATGGCTAAAGCATCCTTCTTCCCAAAGCATAAAATGAATTCAGTATGGCTGATTCAGATGATGCACACATATGCTGCATTAGTGATAAGCCAGGCTAAGAAGCCTGGTCTTATAAAACTTTCCTCATCTACAATATGCTCGATAGCCTCACAAAACCCTGGAGCTAATGCAGTCCATTTATTTGACAAGGGCATGCTTCCCAAGCAGTCCTTTGGAGGGTCTGTGGGACATTCTTGGCAATCCTGGCCATCCAGGATGGCAGTTCAATGTAAAGGCCAAAGAATGCAGTACTGTTCGGCCCTGTTGGGCCAAGAACCACCAGATTCACCTCGGAAGTGCTTAGGGGTTCTAGTGCTAGGGTCATGCCCAATAGTCTTCAGAAGCCTCCAGGGTTACACTCGGTGATGCTTTGTGATGGGGGGCTATGTGGAGCCAGGGATCAAACTGCTTTGCATGAGCCCAAACACTTGTACTATCTCATTGACTCTGGAGCAGGCAGACTTGATAACCAACTTCAACTTCTCTTTAAATAAAGAACTAGAACCCAGAGAGTCTTTGAGTTACCTAATCACGCGGAGTAAGTGGGACTAAAAATGGTCTCTGTTGATTTCTAGTCTAATTCTCATTCCACCATAGCTTACTGCTATGACGTATGTGAAGTATTTAACTTTTATGAATGCTAAGTTTTGGGGGCCAGAGAGACAGTACAGGGGTTAAGTCACATCTTTGCATATATCAGGCCCTAGTTCAACCTCTGGCACCACATCAACATTGTTGGGAGCAGCTCTGGAGGCCCCCCGAGTACTAATAGGGTGGCCCATGTAATCCTTAGCACCACAGAACCCAAGCAGCACTATAGTATCCTTGGACCCATGCACTGAGCCACTGGTCTCCTGAGCATGAAGCCAAAAAACACCTAATCTTTTTTTCCAGATGAATGAATTCAGCTGCATGAATAATACAGTCACTGGTACAAAGTGGAGGTATTTATGAAAGTTACAAAGCAAGCCCAGGCAGGGAAGACAGGCCAATTTCTAAAGTGCCTTTGTAAGATATCAGAGACTAAAATGTCTCCTTATTTATGCCACGTAAAAATAGGTTTTGGCATGATTTTCAAAAGAAATAAAAGTATCTAATAAATAAAGATTGTAGGTAGTTGGTTGAGGTGGGTGGTAAGTTTTATTTAGCTTTCTAGCAGTCAAAACAAAGAAAGAATAGCAGTAAGTTATAAAATCACAGTGTAAGATAACTTCTCCGCCTCCCTAGGATCAGAACTTTCCTTGGTACTAAGACCTAGATAAAAATCTTTTCTTAAGGATTTTCATAAAGGCAGTATTGCATTGTATAAAAGATACATTATTCATCTTGATTTTCATAATCTAGCTGAAGAAAAATAGTAAACTGATAGTAGTCTGGACAAAATCTTCCTTTTCTTCAGAACAGAGATAAAGCTCACTAAGTTAATTTTACACATGTCCTGAAAGTCTGTTTATAATCTCAAACATCAGTAGAGAAAGTCAATTTCTACCTTTGCTTTATTCCCAGACATCAAGAAAAAAACTTCAATAGTTTGTTTCACTAAAGAAGGAATAGATCTTGAACCTTTCCTGCCATTAAAGAAGTTTGAAAAATAGACCTCAGGATATGATTCTAGGCAAATTAGGAAAACTTTTATAAGGTAATTTTCTCACGACTGAGACACTGACCTCTGTAACTGACATGAATGTAATTGGAATTACCTTATGCTGTAATATGTCCTTACATATTTCAAATTTCTTTAGCAGTCACCATGAACCCCCTTTTTAAACATCATATACCTCTCTGTGCCTAGAACATCTTATACACAATAGTTATTAATAAATATTTATGAATTAACCACCTACTTTCCTGAATCATGCTTCAATATAATTATCAATCCTGTATACGTATTACTAACTGCTGACTTCTACTGATATGCACCTTCTCTAAAGCTGGAATTCCAGACATTCACAAAGTAGAAGCACATACTCACTAGGACCACACACGTTACTGTGATAGGAACACTACCAACATGAAACTACATTTACCATTAGAAGCCTATACTTAAGACACACAGAAAACCTGCCAATCAAGAGGTGAACAATCACATTTTCAACAACTGTAAAGCAGAAACATTTATCAGTGTTTACCTGAGTTACCTGCCTTCTGACAGGCCATACCCTATGCCCACACTGTAAGCTGGATTTCTTGCCATGATGCCTGTCCTCCCTGATCCTCTGCTGAAGTTTCCAAACAGTTAAGCAAACTCACTGGAAAATATTAACACCAGATGTATTCAAGGAAGAGAGCAACAGGCAAAAAGACAGAAAAGATAGGATAATGTAGACCAGCCTTGACTCTGGGCTTCTTTCTCTCTAAAGCAAAGGCCACCCTAAACAGTTTGAGTTGGTTTCAAATGGAAGCACTGAGAAGGTTATCAAAGAGATTTTTCATATACAGGAATGAGGAAAACATGAAAAGAAAGTGAGGGAAAATTAGTGATCTAGATATAAGTTTTTGCAACTATTTTCAGATTCATTCAGTGACTGTGGAGTTACATAAATTATTCAGGTCTCTAATCTTATGTCAGGAACTGAAGCATCAGAAAAGAGAAAGGGAGCCCTGGAGTTGGCACAGACTCAGATGGCTGACTTGCCTGGTCTAGACACCTCAAGAGTCCAACTAGTCTTTCTAATATTAAAAGTTTCGGGTCTCAACCTCATTTCTTCCCAAATGCTCTGAAGTTTAGGAAGCTCCATATTATACTGAAATGTAAGTTCGGAATGCATAAAATTCAGCAACACACCAGTTTTGGTATACATGAGAATCACAGGGTACTGGGGAGAACTAAATGTATCTGAAATTCTACTTAATGAGATAATCAGGAGCATGCATCCTATTCAATCTGTGGGAGCTTGGTAATTCAGAAGAGTCAGACAAGAGCATCCAGAACAGTGAGGTGATAAGTACATGTAGGACTGAGAAGATACAGTAAAAGGAAACAGGTAACAGACTAGAGAAGTAGCACGCCAATGGTGTTTCAGTCTACAGGTATAGCAAAGGTTATTACTAATGACAAAGGGTAATAAGCTGCTTCCTATCCATATGGAGGGCAAGGCATTTATACTTTCATTTCAGTGACAATGCCGGATCCTACCCTAGCTATTTGGATCAACTTTTTGTCACAAAAAAATATTACAACACAACAGACTTCTGAAGCTAAAGTATCTTACATTTGATGTGATTCTGATCAGACACTTGAAAATTCTACCCACATAGGAAACTCCAAATCAAGTTGAATTCAGGAGCTTAGGTGAAGATAATAAAAAAAAAAAAAAAAAAGAGTCAACATTTTTTTATATACTTGAAAAGAACGATGAACTATATTGAAGGATCTTGAATGTTTCTGGACTTAGCAATCCAATATTATTGGCCTCAATATACTGAAAAGAGTTTCCTTCTGAACACAGACACTAAAGCCTCTCTACTCTCTTAAAGGAGAAATTGATACGCTCAGGAGAGGAACAAACTGATCAAGTTAGAGGCAGAGGTGAAAATAGGATCCAAGTCTTTAGTGTAATTAAATTCTCCAGTTTATCTTGGGTGTTACACTATAGCTAAGAAAAGATTGCTTCCAAGAGTGAGATTAGGGTGGCTCCAGGGATGCTTAGGAAGAGAAATGATCACATCAAAAGGTTCTCTAAATTCATCAGTTTTACCCTTATGCAGGTTTTCTGGAGAATAAACAGGCAGAAGTCTTTCTCTCACATGAACTTCCTGATGTTTGGCAAGAACAGAACTCTTACTGAAACGTCTGCCACACTGGGCACATCCGTAGGGTTTCTCTCCCGTATGCACTCTTCGATGTTCTCGAAATCGCGTGCAGTTACTAAAACTTTTTTCACAATCAACACATTTGTAGAGATTTTCACCAGTGTGGACTCTCCGGTGGGCACTGAAGTGAGAACTATTGGTAAAGCTTTTCCCACACTCTACGCACTGATAAGGTTTCTCTCCAGTGTGGGTTCTTTGATGTATGATAAGACTTGAGCTTTGACTAAAAGCATTTTCCACACTCTCCACATTGGTAGGGTTTCTCTCCTGTGTGTATTCTCTGGTGAGCACCAAAGTTTGAAGAGTCATTGAAGCTTTTCCCACAGTCTAGACATTTAAAAGGTTTTTCTCCTGTGTGGATTCTTTGGTGTCTAATTAAGCTCCTGCTTCTACCAAAACACTTCCCACAGACACTACACTTGTAAGGATTTTCCTTTTGGTGGGTAATTCGGCACATCAGACGAGCACTCCTTACATAGTTATCTCCCATATTTGAGAAGTCTGTAGGGTCTCTTCCCCCATAAAAGGCCTCTGATGCACTATAGCCTTCCCTAAGTCCCTAGGCTGAGGCAATAATTTTCCCTGTCTGATTCCTTGAAAGTTTTCCCATTGTCTTCCTGAGATGCATTCCTTTTTATGATATTTACCTGGATTAGTACTCTGGAAAACAGTCCTTTTTGACTTGTCTATGAATGTCCTGTGTAACTCCATATCCTTATATATTACTTGTGTTGCATCTTGCTTGATACTACTTTCAATTTCAGAATCTGAAAGAAAAAAAAAAAGTCAAGAAAAAATTTCACTCCGCTCAACATAGTAACATATACATCATGGCTCATAAGCCTCATAACTGTTCCCTGATTCATTATACCTTCTTTAATTTCAGTTCTATAAAGACCTAATAACACCCAGTTCTAAGTAGGCCTTCAAATATGTTTTCTAAATTGAATTATAACTCATTTTTTCAGTATCTTGATTGACAGGAAGAAAATAGCATACCTGAAGTTCTACTTTTGATATTTTACACCTATACTAAAATATGTAACACTGGAATGTTTAGAGTAGATTTTCTTAATTCCAAATTCCTAAAATAATTCCTAAGTTCATTACTATACAATCATATCCTATTCAATAGTATTTCTTCTTTTGTTTTGGGGTCATACTCGGCTGTACTTTACTGCTGACTCTGTACTCAGCAATCATTCCTAGTAGTGACTTGAGGACTATATAGAATTTTCAGGTGTCTGATCAGAATATAAGTGACTTGAGCACACAAACTTATGTACTATCTCTCTGCCCCTCTTCCTACCTCAGAGTATTTATCTTCTTCAATTTTTTCTGTCACTTTTGTTTTTGTTGTCTAACTCACTGACCCGGTTAAATAAAACATTAATGATCACTCTTCCCTTTCATTTTTTAAACTACATTCTATGCTCACTTCAAGGTCCATCTTGAAATAAAATACTAAGAGGAAGGTTAACTATAGAACCTTAATAAAAGCTTGATGAATAAAGTGGTTTGGAGAGTTTTATATTAGCCTACACCAGAGAAAGATTAAATTAGGGAAGTGGATATAGCATTAAAGCAAGGACACATTTTACAGCAGTTGAAATAAACTTGTCCTCTGTGGGGATATAAATGAGAAGGAAGAATAAAAAATATCTAAGCATGACTGATTCATGGCAAGATAAAGAGAGGAGCCATAGTGTGAAAAGAAAGATATTGAAACTAGTTTGAAAAATTTAAGTCTGAGTAGCTAGTAAGATGCCCCAGAGGAAAATACGCAATGGAGTTTAGAACTGGAAATGTCTTTCATCTTCCTTTTTATCTTCCCTACACACATTCTCATGCATGTCACACATAAATGAAATATTCGTTTTGAGCTTGTTAATATATCCTTCATTCAAGATTTTGCTCATGTTCAATTCTAAGTTTTCTACTCCAGAGCAGTTTTAGGATCCAAAATATTCACTGACCTATAAAAAAAAAAAAAAAACTGAGGGTAAAATCCCAAAGATCGAATCACTTGAATGTAAGTTCTTCCCTTAGAAAGAAGCTACTGAGTAAAGGGATTTTATTGTTATATCTTATTTCTTCAATAGCACAAAACAATAAATTGATAAATATTAGTGAACAATTTGCCAGATAAATTATTTTTGGCAAATTACTTTTCTTTAAATTACAACCCTTTGATATGCTTACCACTTGATAAATTATTTTTAGCAAATTACACTTTCCTTTTTTTTTTAAATGACAACCTTTTTGATGCAACTTACCGCTTGGACTTTGCAGCAGACCTGCAGACTCCTGGAACTCTGATTCTTGTACTATTTCTTCCTCACTCATTCTCTCACTGCCAGAATCTTCTACTATTGCCTCCTCTGAAGTCTCTTCAGGTTCCCAGGCTGTGGGTTCCTGGGATTCAATCTCAATTTCTTCTCTTTCTTGACTTGAGGGTGATGGGACTTCTTCCGGCATGTTGGTGGAAGGGAGAGACGTCCGAGAGTTAATCAGGGCATCCATCTCTTTAAAGAACGCACAAGATTCTAGTACATGACCATTTTTCACTTTGCGGTAACTCTTCTGAAGGCTCTTGAACTTTGTGCGGCACTGTTCGGTGTCCGAAGGTAGCCACACTCTCGCAGTTGTTCAGCCACAGCCCCATACAATTTGCTCTTCCGATGACAGGCTTGGAGTGCTTCATAAAAATGAGTCTCACGCAGGATATCAAGAAAAGTCTTGGTTTCCTCATAGCCCCAGTGCACGCCTGCCATTCAAGGATAAAGTTCAAACACATAAGAAATGGTATATGTATAGCTTCTATAATCATAAACTATGCAAGTTAGAGAAAATAAATATCCTTTAATAGTAACAACAAGAACTAAAAACATGCCAGGGAATATGCTTTCACAAAAATGAGGTCTATATGAAAAATCAGTGATATTTTATCCAAAGACATAAATGAAACTAAAAAAGGACGGACTATGTATCTTACTTTATTTGGAGGTGTTTAAAAGAGTTTGCCTCCCGCTCGGCAAGCCTGGCAAGCTGCTCGTGTTGTATTTGATATGCCAAATTCCAGTAACAATTACATTAGGTCATTCCCATGACCTAATATAATGGTTTTAGGCTCTTAATGTTCCTGTAGCAAGCCGATGCCCCTGGCTCTACTGGCATGAGACAGGACATACGGAGATATTACTGGTGCCCGCTCTAGCAAATAGATGATCAATGGGAAGATCGTGGATTGTGATCGTGATGTATTTTACTAGGAAGACTTAAAACGGTACAGATAACAATGATCAAATCAAGCTATAAAGCCAAAATCCCAAAAGGGGCTTTAAATGGAAATGGGTATGCCTAATCTCAAAGTTTCCTTGGTAGAATAAATATGCAAATATTACTTATGTTGATCAAATATAACAAATCAAATATATGATATATATCTCATAAAATATATCAGATCAAATATAACACTTGTTATGTTGATCAAAGACTTCACTTTACTTTCAAAATAGTCAAAGTAGTTAAAATAAATTAGGACATGATGAGAATTCCCCTGCAAAGTTCTTATAGCTTCTTTTACTAGTATTCCTGGCAGAGTAGAACCATTTTCAGAGCAGGTTTTTTACTGGGGAAGAATGAAATTTTGGGCCACACCTGGTGGTGCTTAAGGCTACTCCTGGCCCTCTATGTGGGGGGTCACTCTATACACAGTTGGGGGACCTTGCAGAGCCAGAATCTGGGTTGGTCACATATAAAAAGCACCAACTTAAGTCCGATACTATCTCTCAAGCCCCACAATAGTTTTTGATGTCACTGAATCCTCTACATCAGAGATATTCTGTTTTTTTTTTTTTTCAGAACAAACATTTTTTTTGTTTGGTTTTGGGTTTTGTTTTTGCAACCCCGGCAATGCTCAGGGGTTGCTCCTGGCTCTACACTCAAGATTTACTCCTGGCGGTGCTCGGGGGACCACATGACATGCTGGGGAATCGAACCCAGGTCGGCTGTGTGCAAGGCAAACGCCTTACCTGCTATGCTATCGCTCCAGCCCCCAGAACAAACAAACTTTGCAAGACAAGTTAAAAATGTTTGTTAAATATGCTTTTAGTGTGTTGGTAATCTCTAGTAGGAAAAGTTGTTTCTACACTGATTGAGTGATCTCTTCCAGTGCTATCAATGGCTTTCCATATTTGAGAAATACAGGAGCTCCACTTTCATGAATATGGATTTCCAGATTGTGAATATTTGTATAAGTGTAATAAATCTTCCCATCTTTTTCCTGAGATGTCTGTTTTAATAGATTATGAATATATTCCCAGCTTTCCTAGTTTGAGTTTTCCATTCTTAATACATTTTAATAAGACTGAGCAGAGAAACATTACTAATAATAATGATACCAGGAACTGTTTTATTAATTTAGCATTTACAGAATGCTTTATCTAACCGTAACTACTCACTGAACATTAATAATAATCCTGGCATTCTCTACATTTTAAAGAGAAAACTGAAGTTTAGAGTAAGCACTTGATCTGACCATTATTAGTTTAGTTCTACATGTACCTGTTCACAAATGTCAACACAAGCTTTCTTCTGTATGGTTATGTTAGAGATCTCTGGGTTTTGCATTTTTATATGTATTGCTTATAATATGTGACTGCTTTAAAAAATATATCATGGACCTGAGATGATAGCAGAGGCAAAACACATGTCTTGCATGAAGCTGATCACAGTTCAACTGTTGGCACCACATGGCCACATAGCTCCCAGTGGTCCTAAGTATCTGATGCATCCCTAGAAGTCCCAAAAGCTACCATATATGTGCCTGGAGGCCCCAAGCACTGCTAGGGAGCATCTGCTAGTCTCCAAATACTGCAAGACCAGAACAGCATCATTTACCCATATTCTAGTACTGAATGGTCAGCCTGTTGGCATATATCACTGGAAGTGCCCCTGGACCCTCTAAGCACCATTGGGGGCACTCCCCCACCACCAAATGTTATCTAACAATCTAAGGTTTAGAACACTGTAACGAGTGCTATATTTGGATTTTTTTTTCTTTTTTGGGTCACACCCGGCAATGCTCAGGGGTTACTCCTGGTTCTGCACTCAGGAATTACTCCTGGCAGTGCTCGGGGGACCATATGGGATGCGGGGATCGAACCCGGGTCGGCTGTGTGCAAGGCAAATGCCCTACCCGCTGTGCTATCGCCTCCGGCCCCTGGATTTATATCTATTGTGTTATGGTGGGTTTCTTGGGGGGTCAGGGGGAATCTGGTGGTTGTCAGGGAATTATAAATGACATGTCTGGTATTAAACTGGGATTGACCACATACAAGGCAAGTGCCTTAACCCCTGTACTTTCTCCAATGTATATTATTGTTTACTATACATTCCCCTCTGATCCCTGTACTCGTGTATTTTATGAACCACTGTTTCTTTCTTGTATCGTCCCAAATTTAATTTTTTTTGTCAGGACAGATGACAGTACAGGCGTTAAGGTGCTAGCCTTGCATGCAATCAACCCTGGTTCTAGTCCAGCATTATATATATATAGTCCCCTGAGCACAGCCAGAAGTGACCCCTGAGCACAAAGTCATGAGTCAGAGCCTGACAACGCCCCTCAATATTTTTTAAAAATCACTTGATCACTTGACATCCCGTTATTCATCAATTTGCTCGAGCGGGCACCAGTAACATTTCCATTTGACCCTATCATGTGCCAGTGTAGCCCAATGGCATCAGGTTGCTTCTACTTTTTTTGGTATCTTAGATAATACAATAATGTATCCTTGACATAGTAAAATATGAATGTCTGCTTTATCAAGATTTTCAGATATTAGATTCTTAGGCACTTTTGACTACATTTATCTTCCTTCCACACATGACCCACATGACTCAAAATCCATTCTATACTTTGTAAAAGAAACTTCAGTGGGGGCCAGAGCGATAGCACAGTGGGTAGGGCATTTGCCTTGCAGCGCCGACCCGGGTTCGATCCCCGGCATCCCATATGGTCCCCAAGAACCGCCAGGAGTAATTCCTGAGTGCAGAGCCAGGAGGAACCCCTGAGCATTGCCGGTGTGACCCAAAAAAAAAAAAGAAACTTCAGTGCTGTTATTCAAGTAACAAATGTGGCCAAAGATAGTGATCGTGGGCAAGGCATGTGTGACAGCACTCCTAGGTTAGAGTACCACAGGTCTACTCCATTTTTCAAAAGCTACATCATTTATTTGGTAACAACAAAAAGGTATTTAATTCTTACCACTCAGGTTCTGAAATAAGACAGGGGCACCACGAGTCTCAGACTTCCTGATAAATTCAAGGCCTATCTCATCACTGTCAGATTCTTCTGCAGCTTCGTCCTCTTCCACCAAACTGATCTGTTCTTTAGCACTTATACCAATTCTCTTCAGTCTAGGAAGAGACAAACTCTCCTTTGACTTATCAGAGGATGAAGCATGGGCTGAAGGGTTCAACAAAGCATCCATGTCCTCAAAGAAGGCACAAGGCTCCAGCAAGTGGCCATTTCTCACTTTTCGATAACTCTTCTGGAGACTTTTAAACTTGGTCCGACATTGTTCTGGTGTTCGGAGAAAGCCACATTCACGCAACCATTCAGCTACAGCACCATATACCTGGCTATTTCGGGGACAAGCTTGAAGTGTTTCATAAAAGCGAGACTCTTTGAGAATTGCAAGAAAAGTCTTAGTCTCCTCATAGCTCCAATGCACGCCTGCTATTTTTTCATCTTCTAAACCCCACTGTTGAGGCTCTCGCCATGTTTTCCCAGCATTCCTTGCAGGGATCTGAATAGCATGAACTGATTTTTCGTTGATGTAATTACTTTGAAGTATATTTCTTTTATTAGAGGAATGTAGATCTCTGGTCCACGGTTCCTTTCTTTGCTCCAGTCGGCGGGCAATCTTGTTAGATGGAGACAGGGTACTTCCTACAGTAAGAGAAGTATTTCATGCCAGACACAGAGTTCATTACTGTGTGCTCCAAGCATATGAGGTCATGCTCTCTGAGACTTGTTTTTATATATATACATACATACATATATATATTTCTTTAAATTCACCTTTCTGAATTCTAGAGTATTCCTAAATCATGATATATACCACTATAATTTATTCTAATATATCCTCCTTAATCATAACATTACCCAGGATAGCTATTCTATCAATCATCTGACCATGTGATTTGCTTCTCATGGATGTACTACAAATTTTCCCAACAAGTTCTTTTTTTAAAATTTTATTTATTTTTTTGCTTTCTGGGTTACACCTGGGGTTACTCCTGGCTCTGCATTCAGGAATTACTCCTGGTGGTGCTCTGGGGACCATATGGGATGCCGGGATCAAACCCAGGTCAGTTGTATGCAAGGCAAATGCCCCTGGGGCGGTCATATGGGATGCCAGGGATCAAACCCAGGTGGACCGTGGCCTGCTGTGCTATCGCCCACCTCTCTCCCCACTAGTTCTTAAAACTGTTAAGGGTAATAAGCATACTTGGTGCCTTTAATTATTTTGCGTATTGAAATCTGTGTCTATTTCATAGCATGCCCCTAATCAGTACTTTTACTTATTAAAATATGCTTTTATCTGCTCCTCCCATTAAATACCATCTTCCCACTTTTTATAGATATGGAGTTATAATGAGTAATGAACCAAAAATTTTGAAGACCTTTATGTAGAAATAGAGACCCAAACCAAGTGCATCCTCCTGGGAATATACCCTAGAGACCGAAAAACACATCAGCAGAAACACTATCGTACTTCTTTATTCATCGCTGCACTATTCACAATAGCTAGAATCTAGAAACAACCTAAGTGCCCGAGAACAGAGGACTGGCTAAAGAAACTGTGGTACATCTACACGATGGAATACTATGCAGCTGCCAGAAAAGACGAAATTGTGAAATTTACCTGCAAATGGATGAACATGGAGACTATCATGCTGGAGTGAAATTAGTCAGAAGGAAAAAAGTCAGATATAGAATGACTGCATTCATTAATGGGATATAAATATATACCAGTGTTTAACTGAGTGTGGGCAATGGTAATGTCAGACTAGAACTCACCTTTGAATATCACACAAAAGACTTACATGATAAACCCTAAATGTCTGCAGAGCTAGCCGCAGTAATGTAAAAGAAGGGGGGAGAGAGATGCAGAGACAGAGAGAGAGAGAGAGAGAGAGAGAGAGAGAGAGAGAGAGAGAGACAGAGAGAGAGAGAGAGACAGAGAGAGAAAGAGAGAAAAGGGGGTATCTGCTATTGAGGCAGCCTGGGGGTGGGTGGGGAGGGGTGTGGATATACTGGTGGTGGTGATGGGGCTCTGGTAGAGGGATGGGTGCTGGAATACTGTATTACCAAGAACCAATTAGGAACACCTTTGTAACTGTATGTTTCACTATGGTATAATAAAAAATAAAAAAAAACAAGTGTATCAAGTTAGAATATTTTAGATATGAACATCTCAAGTTTAAAATCCTAGGTCCACTTACTTAATCTTTAACCAGAAAAGTTTCTTAATTTAAGTCTCAGTTTTCTGGGGAATACTCCATCTATTCAAAGAGATTTTGGGAAAAATTAAATAACTTTTCTGCTATAAAGTATTCAGTGTCGAGCATTAAATACAGGCAAAAAGATACACATGACAACCCTTTAATATATGTTTTGTAATCTATAGTTGGAAGGGAAGGAAAAGAGAAAGAGAGAGAGAGAAAGGGAAAGAAATAAAGAACCTGCCATGGAGGTAGGGTGGGGAGGAGGGAGGGAACTAGGGACATTGGTGGTGGGAGATGGGCACTGGTGGAGGGATAGGTGCTGGAACACTGTATGACCGAAACCCAAATATGAACATCTTTGTAAATGTATATCTCACGGTGATATAATAAAATACTTATTAAAAAAAGTATTCAGTGTCCTATATATTTAGTAAAATGTAGTTTCCTCTAAAAAAATACACAGAAGTTATAGATAATTCTCGAACAGAAGAAGCATCAAACCAATAATTTCTAAAAGACCAGGAGATAAAGATTTGTTCTTTATGCTTACTGAAGAAAGTATAGGAACAATGAAAATTCAAATATCCTTAAGGATGAGGAAGGTTGGGTAGAATTGCAACTGTCAAATTTAGTAATGGCTCCTTTATTCAGCTGTGGCTAATGATAGTTACATAAGAGGGTGGGCTTCTTATGCTTGCCATTTAATTTTTCAAGAGATACATAAAATCCAGATTTACAAACAAATGTTAAATAAAATACCTACTCCAGGCCAAAATATTTTAATTTTGAGATGATGAGATTTAGCCCATGCATCATTAGCTTGTAAATGATAATAAAAGACTGGAGCAGCTGTCTCTGGGCCTATGTGTTGACATGCATAATTGTATCCAAAGGGGCTAAGCTAAAGTTGAAATCTTTTTTTTTTTGTTTGTTTTTGCTTTTTGGGTCACACCCGACAATGTTCAGAGTTACTTCTGGCTTTGCACTCAGGAATTACTCCTGGTGGTGCTTGGGGGACCATATGGGATGCTGGGAATCGGGCCCGGGCAGCCAGGTGCAAGGCAAATGCCCTACCTGCTGTACTATCACTCTGGCCCTTAAAGCTGAATTTTTAAAGGGTGGTTCATAGTCTACGATGGCAGATTTACTAAAGACTTTAATTCAGCAATTACTGGATACTCTGTGATTCAAGGCAACATTATGTGACATCCATGATGCATACACAACTAAGCAAATGGCTTGAATATTTGTTACTTTGGGAAGAACTGTTTTGTTACTGATCTTTCACCAGGATCATCTTAAGTTGGTCATTACTTTCAACTTTTTAAAGTGCTTTTTAAATGATAATTATGGTTCATTCATTTTTGACATGGCTCATTCTGAAAAGCACTAATGTCCCCATAATGTTTTCCAATAAAACTTTATGTGATGATTGAAATGTTTTATAACTGGGCTGTCTAATGCATTTATTGAACAATTTATGTGGCAACTTCCACTGAGAAACTAAAGTTTTTGACATTAATTTTATAAATTTAAATTTACATAGTCATGTGTAGTTAGCAGCAACTTTATAAATCAGCATAGACTTATGAGTATACTGAGCTCTAGGAGGCCTAAAAACCCTCTCTGACTTGTACTTTACACTCGAATCAATTGTATTTTCCTTTCCCATACTGCTAAAGCCGATGATATAATCCTTCAAAAGTGTGTTGTGAAATGACATTTCTTTATTTATGTTTGCTTGAAAATCTGTTATTTAAATGACTTGCAACATGCTATCAAGATTACTGTTGAACTTACTTTTTCTTCCATTAAAAATTTCATTCATATATGAATACTTTCTGGGAAATTATCATGGGTCAGACTGTACCACAACCAACAACAAAAATCTAAAAAGGACTGCTACTTTATAAAGCTTTCAGTCTACTGAATTAAGTTTATACTTCAACAATACAGATATAATACACATAAATTACCCTTGTGAATATTTGAAATCATTAAGTGAGTTTAAATCCTTTAACTGAAAGGAATAAATGAGGTAACAGAAAAATGAATGTGATTACTAGGTCTGGTATGCTACATCAGATAAACTATTAAATAAATGATTGATTCTTAGAGTAAACAAAATTCAGTAAGATCCTTTAAATGTTAATATTTATAATTATTTTATTATCAGTAGAAAGAAATACATTAGAAATTCACAAATCTTTGATATGAAAAAAGAAAGAATTCTTACCTAGTGAGACTATGCTCCCAGCACTCTCCTTTCTAATCTCGTTGCAGAGGTCTCTGTGTGCAGGAAGTTGATGAACGCTCTTCTTACAAGAAAAGTTCTTGCCATGTGGACGTCTTTCACCAGTCCCTGTAACAACACTAATGGCAATGACTACCAGGACAACCATGCTGAGGGATGAATGATTATCCATGAAGTTGAAGTAGGTCCTAAAGATTTAAAAAATCAAGGAATTAAGTGTGTGTGTAACATGCCTAATGGGGCAGAATAAATTGTAAAGAGTTCTGAGAGAAGAGTCCTATTACTCAGAAGATTGAGTCTGGTCTTTTCTAGAAAAGAAAAAAAGAGGGGAAAGTCTCTTGTAGGGAATATAATAGTTTAAGAACAGTGGAGACACAGAAAATCAAAGGTCAGGGAACAATTACAACTTACCTGAGACCCAACAGGAAGACACATGGTTGTTACTTCTTGATCTATGATATTCCACTCATCAGCAGGAGCAGGAAGCCAGGAAGAAGGAGGAGCTGTAAGAAGAGAGAGACACCAAGTTGGGCTCTAAGCAGCTAGTATTGGGGCCTGGCACTTTCACCACAAGGCCCTGGGGCGGGGCCCAGAGGTGGGCCCTATTATCAGGGTAGTGGAGCTGCCAGATGCTCAAGAGTTTACACCTGCATAAAAGACATCTGTGCTTATCCAATGGGAATCTGGCAGGCGAATGATTTACATCTTAGGTGAGGCAGGATATGCCTGGTCTTCTGGTCATAGGAATATGTAAATCAATGATTGTTACCTTGCAAGTGCTAAATCTGTAATTGCTATCTGTTGCAAAGATTGTTATCTGTTGCAAGCCCAGGAGCTTGCAAATGCCATGTGATTTGTGCCTGTACCCCTCCATCCAAATATTGTATTAAAGACTTAAACTGTGCTCAGTAAAATGAGTACTGCTATCCAGAACTCCCCACTGTGTCGGTGTCTTTCTTTCCTTTCTCAGCAGCCACAAGGCAGAGTTTCTCCCAAGCCCATCCCTCTCCTTTTCCGCAGGGATGAAGTCCAGCAAGATCTAGTTCTCTCTCATTCATGCCGGGGCTGCTGGCCAGGGCCCCTGACAACACATTGGTTGAGGTCTGAGTCCTTCAATGCACAGGTGCTTTCTTTTATTTTAAGACATGAGTATGTAGGGAATGGAGAGAAAGTTCAAAGGGATAGAGTGCTGCCTGGCATGTGAGACCCCAAAATTTGATTCCTGATACATGGTCCCAATCACCAGTGGGTGGAGCACTGGTGGCACCTGAGCACCACTGCAAAGGACCCTGTCCAAAATAAAAAGTATGAATGAGTATGTAAAAAAAAAAAACTCCAACAAACGTCACTTAATTATTTTATCAATGTATTAGAACAATTCTCAAAACTACCATACTCTAAATGCAAATGCTTTGGGGGGGAATAAGTAGGTAAAGTAAATATATAATAAAAGGGGCCAGATAAGGTTCCTATAGGGAACTGGAGAACAGATGTGCACTTCAAAGAGGACAGTCGATGTTTAACTTCTGCTACTGCTACATAGTGAGACTATGGCTCTGATATAGGCAGAGTTTCTCATTTTTTCAAGGTAAGGTATAAATCTGGACTTTTATGTTTTATGTAAAACCTTTATCCTGAGAGGAGCAGATTCCCCCCTAGCAGAGAGCAGTACAATATGCCCCCTCCACCCAGGATACCGGGCCAGGATAAGATAACAGGATGGGCCTATGGGAGGTGGGCAGGTTGTGAGAGATGACCCAATATATGTGAAAGACGTGTCCTGCCTGCTTGTATGTGAGAGATGTGCCCTGCCTGCTTCCTCACGTAACCCACTAAGACCTTAGTGCTGACCTTTCAATGGATAGGCTGGAGATGTCTGTGGGGTTACAAATTCATTGGCTATGCACTGAGCGGGCTCCATTATAACCATCAGTAAAAGCCTATATAAGATCCCCTTAAGGGAGGCTCGGGGTCTCGCCTGATTAATTGGGCATGCATGTCTGTGTGGGAGCTTGACTCTGGCTAGCCAACCCAATAAACTCTGCTTTTGTTAATTCCATTTTCGTGTGATTCTCTGTCTCTCGTAGGGGATTAGATTCTTGGACCCTAACAATTCAAAAGTTTTTAACCTTTTGAAAAAAGTATTTTTAAGAACCCAAAGTAAACACTCTTTGGAAGCAAAACAAGTTTGATTCAGTATATGAACTCCCACCTGACAATCACTAGTTCTCATGAGTGAATATTATTTTAAAGAAAGTGTCATAGACAGGTTATTAGTTCTGAACACTTCAGGCAGATACACTCCTTAAAAGGAAGAAGTCAATTATATATATTTACATATCGCATGACCTGAGTTATTATATTCTATCACTAGTGAAAACTAGCTTGTGGCTTATTACCCCTTTTCAGAAAAATCACAGGTACTTCCCTGAAATCTCCCATTTTTTAAGCAAACGAAGAGAAAGTGACCTCCAACGGGATGCGGGTTATTACTTGCCCTGGGAAGTATCCGACCATCCAACAGGGGCAATAAATACTACCCATTTTGGGAAATACGGTTTTAGAATGTATTCATCTTTTCTGTGATATTTATTATAGGTGTTCTGTTCTCTATACCCCCTAATAAGTACCTAGACATAAACTTTTCCACCGTAGGAATTCCTTACTAATCTGGAATTGCAAGACTCAGAAGTATCATGAATTTATTGGACTAAGCTTAATAGCTTAAGTAACTGAAAACATCTGATCCACATGAACAACAGGATTTTGATGCTAGTAAACACACCTTGGAGAAATATTCAGACAGTATGTGTAGTACTGTAACTGCAGTACCATAAACATGAATTTCAGAAGGACTAAAGGGGCATAGAGTAGTGAATCTTGTTTTCTGAGTCAGACAGATCTGAAGTTTAAAAATAATTTCTGTGACATTATGAAAGGGAAAAAACACCCTAACATTTACTAGTATTATTATTCTTTGGCCCTTCATTTAATCTGCAAGCTCCCTCATTTAATTTAGACTGAAAATCATTTTTTATTTTACTGATGAGAATGAAAAGCTTGATAAGTAACCTAAGATACATGAATTTATTAAATGAATTTATGATAAAGTATGAAAGAGCTGGGTTTTGAATCCAGGTTGTTACCTCTACAGCCTTATCTCTTAACCTATATACACTGATTTTTTTACACATTATTTATCTAAGATCAAACAGGGGCAGACCTGCTGCTTCAGGCTTGTTGCACCAGGATGACTCCCAGCAGTTCTGGGGATTGTGCTGTGCCTGTAATCTAATGCACACAAAGCAGGGTTCCAGTCCTTTGAGCCATCTTCCTGGCCCCCTAAACTCAAATTATTTTAGTGATTTTTTCCCTTCATCTCTTGAAGCCTGACAATACACCTGAGGTTTATGAAATCTCCCTAAGTGTTGAATTTATTCTCAAATATCTATTGAGAGATGCCTAAGAAAGCAAATCCTGGTATAAGGTACAAAATCTAAGTGATTATCTCTGCTAAGTTTTCTTACCATTCTTGGGTATGGGCTGATGTTCTCTCTTTTTGGTTCAGTTGCTCCGGCTGCTCTAAGTGGAGGCTTCCAGCTTCCTCCTGAGACACCACTCTGGATTGGGTTTCTACTTGCTCTGGGAGAAGTTCTACCACTTCCCAGGTTGCTCCGATTGGGGCTTGTTTTTCTGAATGCAGAGGACTGCTAACCTGAGAGATGAAAGTAAATTCCATCATGGACAGGAGAGGAAAGGCGGGCCAGACCAGCAACAAACCCCACTGAGCAAGACAGCTAAGAAAGAAAGATAATGTGAGAAGGGATGATACTCTACTCACTTCTCTAGGAGAAGGGGGCAGAAAATCTCTAGGGGTGGGGCTAATATTACTGTTCAGAAATCTGGGCACAAGGGAACAGGAGATTCATCTTTATTAACACAGAGAACAGAATCCTGCCAGGATGAAATGCAGCGCCTCCTTGTTATCAGAATAGGTAATGAGTCAAAGTCATTAGGTTCATAAGGAAATGAAAAGAAATGTCATCAGAACACAAAAACCAGGCTGTTAATAGATATTTATGCACATCAAACCATGCCGGTTCTGGCAAATCTTTCGGGATTTCATGAGGTTATGAAAGACTGGCTGAAAAACAACTGGAGCGGCATGCAAAGCCACTGAGAAATGAAAATCTCTCGGGTACGCTGGGGAAGACTGATAAGCACGACACCTCGAGGCTCCTTGAGCACACAAACTGGGATATTAGACTTGAGAAGTCCTGGCTAACTAGGAAGTCATTTCTTAGAAGAGAGCTCAGCGGAGTGCTCTGGGGTCAAGCTGCAGAAGTCCAAACCTGTTTTGTTCTCTCATAAAATTATTTTGATATACATCATACATACACATATTATGCCAGCGATTTGAAATAAAAAAAACTTAGATGCATATAGTTTCATTTGTAAGATACTCTTCCATAAAAGCTCCCCCAAGTCCCTGGTATTCAATGTGAGTTTCTGGTCCCTTTCACGTAGACTCACTTAAAAGATTTCTGCGTGAATGCCATTATCCATCCACGGTGAGCATATTCTGCAGCGCTCATCTCTCTGCCTTTCCCATCCTTCCCGTCTGCCTAACAGCACAGTCTGAAAACCTCGGCTCTCACCTGCTGTCGGGGTCTTCCGGTCTCCTTCTCCAAACAGATCACAAGGGCCACCGCCTCCTCGCCACTCTCCGGGCACTGCTTCTGTGCCCACGCCTGGATCTTCTTGGGTAAAATGGTGAGAAACTGTTCGATCACCAGCAGCTCAAGGATCTGCTCCTTCGAACGCGTTTCTGGCTTCAGCCACCGGCAGCAAAGTTCCCAGAGTTTACTAAACGCTTCGTGGGGTCCGGTCACATCCTGGTAACTGAACTGCCTGAAGCATTTCCGAAAGGTCTCAGCCTCACAGCTCCCCGAACGTTCCAGAATGGGCTCCGCCGCCCACTCGGGCTCCTTGTCCACCTTCATTATTAGGCATCCGCCCACCTCCAGGGGCGCGGCGAGCGGACAGGCCAGAGACGCAGCCATAGCCCTGCACGTAAGGGGCCGACGCGTCACGCCCAGCTCAAAGCAGACGCGATGAAACCAAACCACCCCCAGAGCTTCACGTTGCTGCAAGTACGGGAAGGTCGACGGGTTGAAATAAAAATAAGAAACAAACCAAGCCAACCAACAGAACCCCGCAGCGTCGGGGTCTGATGAGTCACATTGATCCTAGGCCCTCGCGAAGGTGAGCGCGCACCCCTGAAGTGCAAACACGCGCGCCGTCGCCACGCCGAAGGTGCCCTCGCGGAGGAAGGGGCTTCCCAGGACGCGTCTCAAACGTCCAGCGGCTGGGGAAGTCAAGGGGACTGAGGAGGAGCGGCAGGTGCGGCCGGCCGGCCGGGAGGAGGCGTGGCGGAACCGGGGGGGCGCCGCGGGCGGCGAGGCCGGTGGGTGGGGCCGGATGTGCCGACCCCCGGGCCCGGTTCCAGGCTCCCGGCCCCGCGCCGCGCTTCCAGGCCTCGGCGGGTGGTCGCTGGGGGCGCCAGGTTCTTCACAGGCCAGCGAGGTTGTCCTGAGGAGGAAAACCCCCGCACGTCGCGGAGAAGCTTCCGCCCTTCAGGGGGTGACAAGCAATAAAAAGCCCAGTCAGGCTTCGCGGGGTGTTTGGTCGGGGTGGGGGCAGCGGGCCAAGCCCCCGCCGCGCGCACAGCCTCGTCTGCTCCGCCCGCGGACTGCGCGGGGGCGCTGGGAGCCGCGGCCACGCATGCGCCGTGGTGGCCGCGCGCCGCGGGGTCCGAGGACGACTGTCTGGGCGGCTGGAGGGGCGGGGGAGGGGGCTGCGTGCTGGACTCTCGCGAGAGCGCGCGGCGCGGGGCCGGGCTGGGGACCTTAGGAGTGAGGGCGGCACGCGGAGGAGCTTCCCCAGGCGCGCGGAGGCTCCTGAGCCCTGCGGGCATCTGTGCCGAAGCTGGAGACAGGGCTGTTAGGGGAGTGTGGGGCTCAGCCCTGAAGTAGGAACCTGGGGGCGGCTCCGAGGGGAAAGAGAACTACGGGGGAGCAGCGCCAAGTGCTCTCGGCGGGGGAGGAGAGCGGGACTCCTTTGCCAGGCGGATGGTTCTGTACCTCTCCCGGGCTCCTGCGCCGCGACCCTGCGACCCCCACCCTCGCAGTGGGTTTTACAGCGCGGGAATGTCTGTACCAAACTCCCTCCATCCCCTCTGGATTGCGTCAGAGCAGCCCATGCCAAGGGATTTTCTTTGCTGCCTAGTCTCTGGAGATGCCGCTGTGCAAATCCTGAACTGTTGGACTGTCAGGCCATTGCAACAGGGTCCTTTCGACCAACTCGAGTTTCCTCTGTCTTGGTTCCGAGGCGGCGGCTTGTTCACTCCCGAGTGTGTGTGACTCCCCGGAGCCTACCCCATCTCTCTTTGATGCGCGTCAGGCATCGTTTTCGGCACCTGGCATAGATGAGTGGGCAGAACAATTCTGTTCTGCGGTTAGGGGAAGGTGTTCTAGCCAATCAGAAAACAAAGTGTCCAGTTTTGGGCCACCTCTGAGGGTGCTCCAGGCTCTGAAGCAGGGACCGGATCACTCCTTGGGCAGCTCAAACCTGGGTTGGCAGCGTGCAACCCTCTTGGTATTTTTCCGCCACAGTCTTTTCTTAATCCCACTTAAAACTTTATGAGTGGGCAGGAGAGAGGTTCAAGGATTGGATTAAGTGCTTTGCTTGCCGGAGGCCGAGTTGGATTCTCTTCAAGCTTGTTGAGCACAGCTAGATTTGATGTCCTCAAACACAGACGAAAACTTCACCTACAAATTCTAGCACCCTAATGACTGAAAGAACTCTTTAACAGACCTGTCTAGAATTGAGGGAGGGTTGGAGACATTGTCGAGCACATGGTATGTCGAGGGTTTAAGAATCCCCTGGCACGGTTGAGTTGTCCATCAAGTGAGAGGGACAGATCTTAAGCAAATCACTCAAACTCATGAACTGTTGTTGTATGTGCCACAATTACTCCCAAGAAGATGGATTTGGTGCTGAGAATCTGCGTCCTAAATTTTAGAGGAATTTTGTCTTGGCAAGAGGTTTGGTTCCTTCAAACTTGTGCTGCCTAGGTTAAGATCCCAAGGAGGAACTTGTATTCCTCCCAGAAATCCTAAGAATTGGAAATTTGAAAGCTGAAAAGGTTGGGAATTTAGAGAAGTTGTGGTTTTTGGCTCACACCGAGCAATGCTCAGGGCTTACTCCTGGCTCTGCACTCAGAGAGAGCACTCGTGGCAGTGCTCAGGGGACGATGTGGGATGCAGGGGATGGAACATGGGTAGACAGTGTGCATAGCAAATGCTGTCCCCGGCTGGACTATCATTCCGGTCCCTGGGGAAGTTGTTGTAACTGCCTGAGGGTATTTCAGATTAAGTGTTAAAGATTCAGACAGGTGCACCTTCTAGTTTTTACAGCCTCTTTGAGCTTTTTGGTGACTTTAAAAAAGGCAAGTGTCACAAGCAACTCCAGCCTCAGAGTGGTGATCAGACTCCAAAAACCTCCCTGTGCTCCTGCAAATTCTGTGAGAAGTAGAGTGTAAATCAGTAGGGAACGGAGACACCATTTTCCCCCTGAAGGAAGCATCCAAGTCAAACATAACCCCATTTAAAATGTTTGGCTCCACGGAGGGAGGCTCCCTACCCTACACCAAAAAATTAAAATCCAAACCACGTTGTGTATGCAACTCCTGCTTAGAGCACCTTATGCATACTAGGCTCTCAGCTTCATTTGCCTCTGAGCTGTTACTCTTTGTGTGCACAGTTTTACAGAGTTTGAATCACTTTTATGTTCATTTTGTAATTTTGTTCACCAGGCTTTCTGTTGAGTCATTATTTGCTTCTGGCAATGTCTCCTCCTTGGAGTGCTCCTAATAGCCACCCCTCCATTGAGGAAGCTTGGCCTTCCTTCTCCATCCTCTTCATATTGTTGCTCCTCTCTATTCCCGTGTGCTTGGCACAATATCTGGGCTTCTGTGTTGCAGGACTCCTAAGGACCGCTGCATCTGCTCTGGATTGCCTCCCGCAAATCACTCCGTAGATAAGGGGGTAGTCTAAATGTGGCAGTTTATCCGACCATGTATGCTGTACTAGCTGGTATAAATATTCTCCCATGCTACCACAATCATCGTGGGACTAGCTAGATCTTACCAGCATATTAGCCTGGCCACGTAGGACACCTAAGTAATTAGACCAGAGAGAAATGCTGTTTGCTTCCCAAGCAAACAAGCATGGCTCCCTGATATACTCAAAAGGCAACTAAAATGTAAAACTACAATGAAGTAGAGGGAGACTTGTGAAGGCTTGGAGAAATATTTAACTGGCATTGGTGTTGGTCTTTGGTACAGAGACATGCCATCTCAGAAACCCCCTTCTCTACACTACAAAGGCATTCCCAAGCAGATTTCGGCTCAAAACATTAGCACAGTAAAGGCCCTAGGTGAGGTGCAGGGAGGGATTACCTAAGGGCATTGGACCCTCCCTGCTTTCCATTACAGTGGGAGGAAGGTCTGAGTTACAGGGATATAAACTAGCCGGTTCCCGCTCTCCCCTTCCTTCTTCCTTGTGGGGATCTCTCCTTGTGAGCGTTCATTCCCCTTTGGAAGCTTTTACACGTGGTGGTCGCCATCTTGGCCTACACGTGGCTGGGGTTCTAGCCTGGAATCCTAAGCATCGGGTTTTTCCTTTTGCTGATTTGTATGCCTGAACCTGTGATAAGTAAAGCCTTTTAAAACTGCATCGGATTCCTGAGTTTTCATCTGTTCCCCCGCCGGCTCGGAGGTAGAAGGGAACTTCGCTTCCGGCACTGTCGGGGGACCCCGGCGGAGCGCCCGACACTTCTGTACTTATACTGAACACATTTTATACTTAAACAATACATGGATTTTGACTTGTAGGGTCACAACTGGGATGTGCTCAGGAAATCTTGCATTTCTGGGGTTTGGATACAGAGGCACAGGCCTCTCTCACTGAAACATTTACCTCTTCCTGCTACCAAGCATTATTTTGTTGTAATTTTGACCTAGACTTAGTGTCACAACCAGGTACTCTTTCCCTATACTCACCCCAGGATGGCTTCAGTTTTATTTTCTCAGGAAAATGCATGAAACCTTTCCATTTTTAGGATCTGGTCTCTAGATTTTATCATGTTACAAAAGAAAGTTATGCCTAGATTTGAATAGGATATGATCTCATCTGGAGTGCTGTAAGACTACACACAGATTTTCAGTCCATTAAAATTCTTGGAGGAGATAAGATTTTGTTCTTTGATGTCTCTCAGGAGTTGAACCCTAAGATCTTCATAAATTGTTATTTTTCTTGGTGCCTCTCAATAAAACATGTATACTTTTTGAAGGCAGCTCTAAACTGTGTAGAGAAGGGGGTATGGGCAACTCTCAGGGAAAGCTGGCCTAGAGAAGCCAGGGTACTCAAGTTTAGTGATTTACTTTTTGGGCCCAGTGGTGCCAGGGGCTCTAGGGCCATCCTGAAGGTGCTCAGAGGCTACCACAGCTATACCCACTAGTGGTCAGGGAGCCATGTAGTGCTAGAGTCTGAACTCAGCCTCCTGTGAGCAAGACATGCATAGCACCCCTTTGGACTGTTTCCCTGACCATATGGGTAAAAGTATACCTATATTTTCTCATTAAAACTAGGAACTGGGGATGTGACTCACAAGATCTGGAACATGTGAAGAACTCAGGGTTTGGTTCCTGCACAGAATAATCCTCATTGTCTAGTACTATCAGTGAGATTTTGATGGCTCCCAATATAGCCAGCAGTGACCTTGAATTTTTGAGGTGACCCACACGACATTAAAATAATTGATTCATGTTCTTATCTCTCATGGCCATTCTAATCTTAGTTTCCTTATACCTGTCTCCCTGATCCTAGATCATTTTGAAGTAAATACTATTGTGTATGTATGGTATATATACACACACAGATACTTTAAAATGTGTGTATATACATATATATATATATACACACACAAACACATTTTGTAGCACGCGTGCATGCACACACACACCTCTAGCCATCAGAATGTTTAGATAAAGACAGAGTCTTCTGTTTTATTAGTTTTTTGCCTTTTACCACCTACCTAAGTGGATACTGAGGAGCTACTTGCAGCTCTTTGCTCAGTGATATTGGTGTTTGTGGTGGTGCTTTGCCAGCTGTGCTGATGGGACCATGTGATGCTGGAAATAAAACCCATGTCTCTGTATGCAAAGCATGTGCTCATCCTGTCAAGCTAGATCACTCTTTAGGGACTCCTATTTTAAGCATAATTTCAACATAAACATTCTTCCCAATAGCACCAACGATTTCTTAGTATCATCATTTTTAAGCAGTACATTTACTTGAAAGGTGGTTTTCTTGTATAATTACTAGCAGGTAAAAAGAATAAATGTGTTATACATTTTCTAATTAGTTTCTTACACAGAACTTCATCATTGAAAGCGTTAGTACTTTGGAAACAGAAGAGTAGACTTGAAAAATGAGTGAATAGATCAATAGATGAAACTGGTACGTGAAGACATCTTAGAGGAATGTTAATTTTATTAAAGTCTGTCCTCTTATTTGACACAAATCTGTGATCTGCAGAGGATCACTTATATCAGTCCGTGATAGTATATCTAAGTGCCATACCTGTCATTTTATGAGCTGCCGACAGCAACATTTTGGGCACTGTTCTGTCCATGGTGCTGATTCCCCAGTTGTCTAGCCACCAACCAGAGGAGCTATGCTTTGTTTTTGGCCTCTGGGATTTAATGTAGAGTAACATTAAAATGCTCCAATAATTGCTGCTATACTCAAGTTATACTATTTTTTAAGAACAAGCTGGAAAATTTCCTAATAAAGAAATCTACGTCTCATTTTTTAAGTCCCACACATCAATCTATATCTTTAAAGTGAAAGTAAAAAGTGAATCCCTGAAAAGTGGAAGTGAAAAGACTATATATTGGTGTGTTTATTTTGTACACAGTATAAGCACTTTCAAATACAGTTTTAACTAGGTTACAAATAACTGATATGTTTTTATTTCACAAATTAAAAATCACGTCTCCATTGATTTCTGTAATGATAATCAGATACCTGGCAGAACTTTAATGACTTTAAGGCCTTAATATCACTTTTCTAATCTCTTCAGACAGTACAATAGTGAAGAAATGCCTACCTTTCTTGATATGAATATTTATTACATATGTGTGTATATATACATATGTACATATGTATTTTTCAGCATGTCTCCATTAGGATTCATGCAAGGTACTAAAGGGATAGATAGAAACAATATATAATCCTTTTACTCAAAGCATAGTAAAATTGTAGAAATTAGTCATAGAATTGTCCTATTTTAGAATAAATGTAGTAGGGTTATTCATGAATGTCTGTGCTGCTACTGAGCAATAACCACTCTGGCTACCTGGAAAGATTTTTCAGAGGGAATCTTGAATTATGTTTTTCATGAAGAAGGAAGAAAGGTATTTTTAAGAGCGCTAATATAAGCACACATGGTATGGAAGTTGATTGCACAATTAGCTTTGAAGAAGGAAATGGGAAAAAAGTAAACTTATCAAAATGGGTTGGAGGCAATTTGGAGTTTGTGATGAAAGCAATTAAAAGACTTCCCACTGATGTAGGAAGAAAAGGACATTGCTCAGTCTTTTAGAGAAAGAGTTATCTTCCTTATAGTTTTCTGAGTTAGAGAAATTAGAGAAATAATATACCAAGAGGGCATTTGATATGTACAGGTATTTGAATAAGATCATTTGTACTCATTTTAATTTGTGGTATAATTTTGATAACTGTTGTCAGTTGAGTATTTCTGTTAAGGATCTTTAAAGAAGTATAGCAGGTAGGGCACTTGTGTTGCTGGCAGTGGACCCAAATTTGATTCCTAAAACCCATACGGTCCTCTGAACCCCACCATAAGTAATCCCCCTCTGAACCCCACCATAAGTAATCTCTGCGTGCAGAGCCAGGGAGTGACCCTGAGCACCACCAGGTATGGCCCCCAAACAGTTTCTCTGTTATGTAGATAATTGAGTACACATTAAGGGAGAGGCGAGTGATAGAAATATAAATTTAGAAGTCATCAGCATGTTTTTAAGCCACCTGGAACTTGGGAGGTAGCTCAGAGAGGTGAAGGACATGCATTTTGTGCACAAAGCCATGAGTTCAATCCCTAATATGGTGTGGCCTCCTAGATTCTTCTAGGTATACCCTGGTGGCTCTCAACAACGCAGAACCCAGCCAGCCAGCATCACATTGCCAGGCCAAGAACCAAACAGTTAAGCACACACCACTGAACATGTATTGCCAGAACTGGCCCCTGTTTCCAAGATTTTCTGAGGAGGCCCTAAAATAAGCCATCATATTGATAATAAAAA
>JAJIBD010022357.1:0-77560 GCA_021461705.1 Cryptotis parvus | reverse complement strand
GCTGGGTGTTAGAACTCCCTAAGGACCGCTACATCTGCTCTGGATTGCCTCCCGCAAATCACTCCGTGAATGAGGAGTAATGAAATCATGGCGGTTTATCCGACCATGTATGCTGTACTAGCTGGTATAAATATTCTCCCAGCGCATACCACAATCATCGTGGGACTAGCTAGATCTTACCAGCATATTAGCCTGGCCGTGAGACACCTAAGTAATTAGACCAGAGAGAAATGCTGTTTTGCTTCCAACAAACAAGCATGCTCTGATCCTCACTCAAAGGCAACTAAAATATAAAACTACAATGAAGTAGAGGGAGACTTGTGAAGGCTTGGAGGAGAAATATTTAGCTTGGCATTGTGGTGTTGGTCTTTGGTACAGAGACACCATCTCAGGAAACCCCCTTCTCTACACACTACAAAGGCATTTCAAGCAGATTTGACTCAAAACATTAAAGTATATTAAAAGAGGCCCTATAGGTGAGGTGCAGGGAGGGAATTACCTAAGGGGGCATTGGACCCTCCTGCTTTCCATAACAGTGGGAGTAAAGGTCACAGTTACAGGGATATAAACTAGCGGTTCCAGCTCTCGCTTGCTTCTTCTTTGTGTGGGATCTCTCTCGCTTGTGGTGTTTCCATTCCCCTTGCGGTTTTTCACACGTGGTGGTCGCCATCTTGGCCTACATTGGCTGGGGTCTCCTGCCGCAGGTCTAAGCATCAGGCTTTTCCTTTTGCTGATTTGTATGCCTGAACCTGTGATAAGTAAAGCCTTTTAAAACTTCACATCGTGAATTCACACGAGTTCATCCGTTCCTCGCCCGGCCCGGAGGTGAAGCGGGGAACTTCGCTTCCCGGCACTGTAGGACGGAGGCGCCCGACAGCTGGGCTGGGGAAGGGGAGGCCATCGGGCGATATCAAAGTGCTTCGTGTCTGTGATACAATGATACTAGTCTCTGGTGCAGTGGGGGCCTTTATTTTGCTTACTTAAAGATGCTTACTTCTAGAAATTTTGCAAATTATTTATCTTTTTGATTTTCTGAAAAGAACTGATAAGTCAATTTGTTTGTTTGAAACATCTGGAACCAAAATATGAATGTTTGGCCTTATTCATAGTGCCAAACTTTGCAAGCAACTAAAATACCCTTCATTAGGTGAATAGATAAGGAACACAGGAGTACATAAGGGTGATGGAACCCTTAGTTTTTGAAAAAGAAACAAATATTAGGTCATTAAAGACATGGAGAGGTAATGTCAGTATATTACTACAATGTCGGAATGGAGTCAAACTGAGCGTTATACATGGTCTGATTTCACCTCGATACTATTCTGCAAAGGTGAAAACCATAGGACATTTAGAAATATCAGTGGTTTTTCTAGGAGCTAGGGAGAAAACTTTAGACTGTAGAAAATATTTTTATGATAAGAGTACACTCATGTCATTCTGATTTAGCCAAATCTGGCCAGAACACTTCAAAACTCAATGCCAATTTTTTATGTAAATTATTTAGGGTATTGACCACGTCTCATCCAAACATTTTTATATTAACAGAGTGTCATTTTTGGTCAGAATGACAACAGTGAGTAAAAGTATTTTTTAGACAGAGATATATGGCACTTTCTGACTAATTTTCTGTTAATATAAAATTGTACTACAATAAAGTCATTAATATCTGAAAGGAACACTTTGCTTAACTGATCTGAATTGAGGGAAAATATGCATGACCCTGATTAGTTAGAATACTTTTAATGATTCCTGAGTAATGATATATAGGATAAGCGCGGTTCTGAAGTGAGAATCGTACAATTAATCATACGGAAATGAGGCACAGTGAAAGTTAATTTTAACATTAAATTATTTGAAATGTTCCATATTCCATAAAAAGCAGTCCCGAGGCACGGCAGAAACTCCATCTCTCTTCATTTATCTTTCTGCATTATAGAGATATGCACAAATTAGGAGAATTGAAGTATAGGTTTTTCTGGAAACATGTAGCTAGGAAGACATTTGTGTCTTTTTGTCTTTCTGAGAACCCCACATAGAAAATTATTCAATTAATTATACTAATGAACCTCCTATAATGGTAGGGTATCTCTATGTAGCAAATTTCCGTGGAGTAAGGAAGACTGTATCACACTGATGGACTTTGACTCTGAGCCATTTGACAAGATTTTATTCTTTTCTCTCTCTCTCTTTTCCCAGAAGTCTGGACTTGTTCAAAATGTGTAAGGAATAAAACGAACATTGTGATTCTGTCTCCCACCCTATAAAAAAGAAGCATGTCTGCAAGTGGAACAATGTAGTCTGGTGCATGCTGATCCTGACCCTTACATGCTGTGGGTGGAGTTATGGGCTCTCCATTATAGACCTCTTCTTACTTGTTGTACATACGCAATCAGAAAGCTGGATGCTGCAAAATTTCTCCTTTGCAGCTGTCTCTCAATATTGGACTTATTTTCAGGAAGAAAGAGCTTGAGGTACAGAAGGAAAGAAAGAGTTTTCTGCTTTACTAGAGCTGCTTGTGAGAGCACAAGAGTCAACAAGTCCAGCATCTGGGAACCCTATGAGAGCACTTGTGTTGGACTGGGGATGATGGCACTTGTGCAGGAAACTGACTACGCGCGTGTGTTTACGAGGCTGTGACTTAGTACTTCGAGTTGGACTGATGATTGTATGCAGGAAGCGAGCTGCACTTGTGTTGAACTGTGCTTATTACTTCCAGGTTGGACTGTAGCCGAAGAGCACTTGTACAGGAAACGACTGCACTTGTGTTGGACTGTGAATGCACTCATGCTGGACTGTGACCAGACTTGTGTGCTGGAATATAACAACGTGCTGAACTGTGACTACTTCAGAGATTGGACTGGCGATTGCTGCTTGTGCTGGAAGCAGCTGCACTTATGTTGGACTATGACTGCAAATAATGGCACGGACCTAGCGACCACGCGTTTGCTGGACTGCGAGCGAAGCACTTGTGTTGGACTCTGACCGCTTGTGTTTGGACTGTGACCACACCATGTTGTACTGTGACCACCGCTTTGTGTTGGACTATAACCATGCTTGTGTTGGACTGTCACTTGTGTTGGACTGTGACCACGCTTGTGTTGGACTCTGACCACGCGCTTGTGTTGGACTGTCACCACGCACTTATCCTGGACTAGCGATTTTCCAAGTCATCAGATTTACCTAAACACAGCAAACATGAAGTTCTCATAGATCTTCTGGTCATGCTGTTCACCAGCTTCCACTCACCCGAAAGGCAGGTTTTATTGTGATCTCCTTGAGTTATCTCAAGAGTGTGAATTTCAGATGAGCTGAGGGCTATTCTGCCCTTCCATATCTGCATTCAGAATGCTGCTTCTTTCCACATGCATTCCCTCAAGCTCCTAGGTAGAAATGGCTTTGACCCATGCCCTTTTACTTGCACACAACTTATTTCTTTTAACTTTCAAATCCCTTACTTACATTCCTGTATTCAATTTTTTTTACTTCTCTATAGTTCACTATACCTTTAAGTTGACTTTTTTGATTGGTGAACCCTGTATTAGATATAATAAGCTAGATGCTTGGCGATGGAGCGTCCAAGCACTGGGGTGTAAAAAGCTAAATTATTTTTTATGAGTGGAAACTTGGAAAAAAGAAAGATTACGGAATGTTCCTTGGTAGCAATGTAACTAAATTGAATATAAATGCCGTGTGGGTTTTTAGAAAACCCAGTATATTCAAATAAATTTATTTCAACTGTTAATATTATGTATTTGTAACACATGATCTGTGAAGAAAAATTAGCGACTTAAATTTCTTCCTAATATAGATTCAATTCTTCTTATATAATTATCTGTATTATCTAAAATTATGTGAGTATAGAATAATGATACAAAATGTGGTTGATGCTAACAATGTTTATATCAGTAAATGCACCATTGATGAATTATACCATTGACATGACGGGTTCTATGAGAAATGAAATCTTACATGAAAAAAGCTTTTAGTTTAGTGTTGGGGAAAATATCCAATCTTAAATAAATGTTGAATGACATTTATGAGTAGTGATTTAAAAAATTATTAATTCTGTCAAGCACTTTTTATTTTAAGAATGAGATTCATAAAACAGGGATTGAATGACACCCAGCAGAGTCGGGAGCATCTGATAGTGCTTTGAACAGATCCTAGCATTTGAAAATCTTCTTTTCCAAAATCCTTTCTATTTAAAATATTAATAAATCAGGACCTTATCATCCTGCGGTGACAGAGTCAGCTTTTCTGCTCCCTCTGACAAACATGGGAGTTCTCAGCAGAACTTTCATAAGGGTGCTTTTTTCTCTAAGAAAGTTCTTTTCTAGTGAAGTATGAACAAATTTGATGAAAACATCATTATTAAATGTTTGACTAGCTTTATGCTAACTCTGGGGAATCTTCTATAATCTTGAACCTGTTCTCAGATGAGCAGCTGGGTTTGCTCACTATTGTTTGTGTGTGAGCTTCCTCCTTGTTGTGAACATTTGTACAAATTTGCTTAAAACCAGCACAATTTTTTCATGGATGTGATGTACTTCCTATCACTATAACCAAACAAAAAAGACCAATTCAATTCTTATTCCTAGCAACCTTTTAATCCCAGCATTTTTTTCATTATTCCAATTATGCAAGGATTCAATATAGTTGTAACCTCACATCTGCTTCTGTTGTCACTAATATTTCTGTTCGACCCTTTGCAACATCATAGCACATGAATCATCTTTCTTATTGTAACACAAAACTAAAATTTCAAACTTAGGAATGAAATTGCGGATTGATCAGAATTTGGCTTTAAAAACCCTATTTTTAAAAATAAATAAAAGGGTAAGAAGATGCTATTCAGGGAAAGGATTATCGCAAGGGTAGGAAAATAGCTAAGAGAAACGTGAGAGGAACACATTGGAATAGGTGAATATTTCAGTGTCAGATGGTTAGTAAATAAGCTCCCGTGGCAACAAAACTCTCCTTGTCAGTGGAGAGAGCATGTGAAAAGGGGGGGAGACTTGCTTTGTAATTGACATTCAATTGCTTCTACTCTGAGTAGGAGGGACCTTTATGAGAATTGTATACTATTCAGCATGAGGGTGAGTCAGAGTTCGGAGGCCTTAGGGAAAGAGCAATCACCATCAAAGTTTAGATAGGTGAGGTGAAAGTAAATAGGAAAGTTGCAAGGATATAAATTTAGTAATTCTGAGTTCTATAGCAGAGGATTGAGCAAGCATTATTTTGTTCAGGCTTAGAATCTCCAAAGAAGGCAAAAGATAGAAAAGTAGAATAGCGGAAGTTTAAATATGAGGCGATTAGAAGTTATTAGTGCGGAAAAGGTATTTGAAGGGTAACAACGAAGTGGGGTATGCCTGTACTAGGGATATGCTTTGAGTTCTCTCCTTGCATCTTGCCTCAAGGAAATTGACAACAAAAAATAAGAGGAAATGGTGGACTGGATGGATAATAGTGTAGCGGGTAGGGCTGCCTGCTAATGTCAAATCAGGTTCAATTCCCAACTTTGCACATGTTTCTAGAGCCTCACCTGCAGTAATTGTTGAGTCTAGAGTCAGAAGTAATGCTCAAGCACTACAGGTGTGACATAAAGACAAAATTAAAAATAGGTATTTGGGAATGATGGTTATAGATATTTTTGCTTGGTTTCCTAGAGTGTGGCAATATGACTTCCTTAGAGATCAACATTGAACATATTTTTTGTGACTTCCATGAGGAAGTTGTGGGTCGTGGAATCAAAATTATATAATTATTGGTTCAGAGAGATAGGGAGTTTGTTCTTTGTGACCAAGTTCAGTTCCTGGCCCCGTATACTCCAGAAAGTGATACTTGAGCACAAAGTCCGATCCCTCCCAAAACACCTAGTGTTCTATTTGTATGTGGTATGGTCATTGTTCATTTGTGTATTTACTCCTCTGAAGAATGTTATTCTGATGAACCAGTAAGCAAAATAACCCAGGCAAATTATTTATATGGTTCAAAAAAAAAGCATGGGGAGGGCTTGTGTCTGATTTAGGTCATAGAATAAGCAAAAAAGATATTTTCAGGAACTTAAATAAATAATTTTCAACCTTGGCTGTTTCATAGGATCAAGTGGTCAAGTAAAAGTCAACAATATTTAGCATTATTTATGCAATATTATTAAACAAAAGAAAAAATTATCGAATGTCTCATTTATATCTGTCTCAAAACTTAATCTTATCCTAATTGCAGTTCATCTATTCCCAAAGTGAATTTAAACCAACTAATCTGGTTAGCACCAATACGTTAACGCACACTATAAAAGTCATTTACAGTCCTCTCTAGTGAAATAGTTAACCCTGAAATAATCTTTCTTTGATTATGCCTAAATAAAACCCCTTATTCCACCCTCTCCTGGATCTTAAAAAAGTTTTTATTTTGTACTACCTCTCACAAAGATTTTCTGCCTTAAACACTGGATGCCGATTGGTTCCTACATCCTTTAATAAAGCAAATTAAATCTTAAATTTATTAGAATGGCTTTTAGCGTAGTCATATAAGTGTGAGTGAATGTAGATATATGTGTATAGACACAAATAACCACAGAAGTTATCTAGGCAAATTTCTCATATATTTTTCCTATCAGAAAAAAGTAAAAAAAGTTCACTTTTAGACTTTTGCTTTTTGTTTTGAAAAGTGATTAAATATTTGGGAGGATGCCTAGGGCTCTTCATTGTTCTTCCCCAATGGTACTTTAATGAGATATTTGAAAAAGTTAAAAAAAAATCTTATTCACCTAATGAGGTTACCTGAATTATAAGTCTGAAAATAAGCTTCAGGCCATCATGAGTATAAAGGTTTTTTTTCCAATGTTACTGAGATTAATAGGTATCACGTCCCTATATTGGCCAGAGATATGATTCCTCAAACTTTGTTCTCCTTACATTTAGACTTAAGAGTTCAGTCATTTTTTCAATTCTGCTCTCTGTTTTGGTTCTCCTGCCAGTCTTGGGAACCTTCAGGGAGAGTCCTTGAAGTAGATAAAATCCATGCCCCATTTTAGGTACACTGAGATTGAATTAAAGTTTAGAGATATTAAGATATGCCGAAAAGTTTTAGTCACAGGATTTTGCATCATCATTCTCATCAATTTATTTAAATCCAACTCCATGGATTTATATAATTTTTAATACTTAAATCAACTCCATAATTTAAATACTTAAATACAACTCCATAATTTCTAAATGCAAGAGGTTGAGGAATTTTGAGAGTGTAGTCCGAAACACAGTAATTGTTTTTTTTTGTGCAGATATCTCTTTGCAACTCTACGAGTAAAATAAATGAACTGGTGGCATTTCCAGTGTTGTTCTCTATTGTTTAATCATTATCAAAGCAGTATACACATATCAGCCCATTTTAATCTTAACTCAATGTGATGCTTTCAAAATTGAGTCATAAATCATTTTGAAACAGAATCCAAAAGAAGAAACAGTTATTTTTAGATAGGTTTCATAATTTTAAATTTAATTTTGAATATAAATTATTTTTGAAAATCATGATATAAGATGTGCAATGGAAATGACAGTTCATGGGCAACACAAGGTCATGTCAATGCAAGGGCGAGAGCAGTAGATCAGAGGTTTACAGCTTGTTGTCACCAAAGTAGAGAAAGCATTTGCATAATAGAATTTGAAAGATAATAAAAAAAAACTCATTTACTTAAAGCTATGTGACCACAACAGCTTAAAGGCTAAGGTGATAACATGTATATATCAGAATAATACTCAAATATGTACACAAGATATAAAGGTGTAAGTATCTCCTAGTCATTAATCTTTGTATGTGAAGGGCTTTGCTTCGATTTTAGATCCCCTAATATGCTGCACATTTTTTAGTAAGAGAAAAAGTTTTAGAACTGTGTTCTAGTGAATAAAATATATAGAATGGGCATTTTAGGATGAGATCAAAAAGGAGCAAAATGAGTGATATCAGATACATTTCAGATGAATTTTGTTATCAATGCAAATTACTGGTAGATAAAGGAATTTATTAAAGGCAGAAATAATAGAATTTTATTACGGCAGAAACACAGCTGAGAGCAGGTCCCAAAAGAGAAACTGCCTGTAATAGTCATCATGGTGTATTTATTTTTTTTGTTTGTTCTTATTTATATATATTTTTATTGAATCACCCTGAGATACAGAGTCATGACACCTTCATAAGCCGGGTTTCAGTCGTGCACAATATTTCAGCTCTCATCTATCCACCAATGTATCTTTTCAAACTCCAATGCCGCGGTATTCTTCCTGCCATCCACCTTAACCTCCCTCCAGCCGGGCCTCTGTGGAAGGCACTCTTCTTTATCTCTGTCTCTGCTTTTTGGCATTATGGATATCAAACGTATACTGAGGGACAATCCCGTTTGGTCCTTTACCCACTTTCAAGACACAGCTCTCATTCAGAGCCATCCCTGCAACCCTCATTGCCATAGTGGCCCCTCTCACTATCCCAACTGCCCTCTCTCAGAGCGCTAGAGACAGGCTTCCAACTATGCCCTATCTTCTTTGCCCTTGTTTCTGTTGTTATGTAAGGGAGATGATTCCATAGTCTTCAGGGTGCTCTGATCAGATGACAGATATGTGTATACAGGAATCACTGGGATTATCAGGGCACCTTAAATGTCCCACAAGACAATTTCTTTCCATCTATGTATTCTTAAGCCCCTACTCTGTAGATATTAATAAAAAAAGGACAGTGTATGATCAAATTTTATAAAATATAAAGCACTAGCTCTAAGTATTATGATAATTGCTGTTGGTTCTGAATTGAAATCTAAAAAAACTCAAGGATAATTAGTTATATCATAGAAAATGTCTGAAATTTGTCAACAAATTCAGTTTTAAAATAAACAAGAAGGCTGGAGCAATAGCCCAGCAGATAGGGCGCTTGCCTTGCACGTGGCCAGCCCAGGCCGGCCAGGTTTGATCTCCGACATCCCATATGGTCCCCTGAACACCTCCAGGAGTACTTCCTGAGTGCAGAGCCAGGAGTAACCCCTGAGCATAGCCGGGTGTGACCCATAAAGCAAAAAACAAAAAACAAAAACCAAAAAAAAATCAAGAGCATTTCAAAGCGAGTAGAACACTTGCCTTGCTGTGCCTGTCCCTTAGTTTTGTTATCAAAATTTTGAGCACCAAGGTCATAGCCCTCTGTGCCACTACCTCAGCACAGGTGGGAGTGTCTTTTATTAAAAATAAATAAATACATAAATGAAGCAAATAATATATAACTTGTTTTCATTGTACACAAGAAAGGACTAGTTATTTTGAGTTTAGGTAAACTTGACTCAAGGTTTGAGGAAAGTGGTAATTTGACTTAGTAATCAGACTAAGAACCCGCCATGCCTCCTGGGTGCCTCATGAGCGGCTGGGCACCAGGGAGAGCAAGTAGCAGCTCTGCCCGTGTCTGAGAGTCTCTGGTTCAGCATACCTGGGCGGATTGAAAAAATAAAACTGCTGCAGGGTGGGTGTCGATGATCTGATGTGATAGATGGTCTGCTGGGTGGAGTTGTGACAAGAAAAAAAAGTCTGGATGGGGGCGGCGCCCCCCATGGAGTCGGGGTTGTCTGGTTTGTTGTGAGGCTCTGCTGGGGTGGCAGGCCAGGGCTAGAACCTGCCATGCCTCCCGGGTGCCTCATGAGTGGCTCACAACAAAGCCAGACAACCCCCGACCCATGGGGGCTGCCGTCCCATCTGGACTTCTTTCGTCACAACTCCACCCAGCAGACCAGACTATCACGGCCCATCGCCATTCTAGCAGCCGCACAAGTTCATCAATAATTGTTTTATTTAGAGGTGACTACAAGAGTATGCCACCTGCATGGCAAGCCTGGAAAGCTGCTCGTGTCCTATTTGATATGCCAAATACCAGTAACATTTATATTAGATCATTCCCCTGACCAATATAATGGCTTGAGGCTCTTTATGTTCCTGGAGCAAGAGGTTGCCTTTGGGTTCTACTAGCATGAGACAGGACATGTGGAGTTATTACTGGTGCCCGCTCTAGCAAGTAGATGATCAATGGGAAGATAGTGATGGTGATAGTGAATCAGACTAAAAATGCTCTCGCTCTCTCACTTTCTTTTTCATTTTTTAGTTTTTTGACCACAGATGGCTATGCTAAGGAGTTACTCCTAGCTCTGTACTCAGGAATTATTCCTGGATGTTCTCAGAGGACCTTATTGGATGCCAGGAATTGAATTGGTTTAGTTACATTCAAGGCAGTGCCCTACCCACTGTACTATCTGTCTGGCCCACTAGTATATTGTTTACTAAAACATTTTCTTCCTTCTCACCAACTCAATTGAATAAAAGAACTGTTATAGATCTGTGTGTGTGTGTGTGTGTGTATAGCTGTACCCCTTATGTATTAACAATTTTTATAGGTTCAAGTGTTTTCCATCTACTATAACCTGAGATCTTTGGCTACTGAGTAAGATTCGTTAGCCTAAGCATGAAGAAAATTATGTTGGGAAATCATAATCACTTTGGAGCTGTGTTTAAAGGATGACTAAAAGAGCATGGTAAAAATGTACAGAATAACCTTATTATATGTGTGGAATAAATCGGAGGATGGCCTTGCTTCTTTGTGTACAACTAGGGCCTCGAAGTCCAAGAGTATCCCTCAGTGGCAGCTGGCTTGAGAAAGTGACTTCATACCCTGTTACTATTTCCTACTCCCTGCCAACTGTTTCTTTTACTTTTGAAATAATTTACTTACAAAAGGATCCTGGCCACAGATCCTACCACTGGGAAAACTATACAAAAAAATAATAACCAATCAAGTTATTTTGTGGCATGTAAAACTATCCTAGTTAAGTCCATTATTACAGGATGTTAGCACAGAATAGCTGTTTGAATAGTTCATTGGGTATAAAAAGACAAGACCCTTTTAGTGTCTTGAAAATTCATTTTCAAGAACTGAGGGATGCTGTGAGCAGCATCTCATAGTTGAAGTTAGTGATGTGGGCTCATGCACTGAGCCGTGGCTCTGGCTTCAACTTCATATATGCTGCACAGCTGCTACACTGCTTGAGGAGTCCACTCTAGCAGAAAGACTGCTGGGCTTGGGATAAAATACACCTGCTCCTCACTGCTTCCTTCTGGGACCTTCTACACTAAGCAGCATCATCTCTTTTTCAATAAATACTGGGCTTGATTATGGCAGTACAGCAGGCATTGAGTGCCAGACAGAGGAAAGAAGCCAAAATCCACAGAATGAGTTGATAGGACATTATTTCTGGCAAAATGATACTTTCAATGGCCAATTTATATTGGTCTCATATCCACTATCATAACTGAAACAGCCACAATGCTAAAAAAGATTTCAGGAGAAAAATAAGCTCAATAATCCAAAGACCACCAATTAGCATTTGTTTCAATCATATAAAGATTCTCCAATCAAATGTTAGGAAGATCTAATAAAAACTGTAATTGCTATAAACAATGGCCTGTCTTCTAAAAATAAAGACTAATCTTAAACTATTTTAAAATAACATAGCCAAAGGTAAAGAGTCTATGTGGTTCAAGTTTTCCAGATCTTTCCTTGTGTAATTTGTTCCTAGAGTCAAGGAACCCAATGGAAGCTAATTGGTGAACTGGTGTAGTAGTACAATGGGTAAGTGCTGGTTTTGCGTGGGTGACACAGGTCAATCTATATATAGCACACGTATTATTCACCACATATGTTCACCTGATTCCCATCAGCAGTGATCCCTAAGCAAAGTGCCAGGAGTAAGTCATGTGCATCACTAGGTATGATCCAAAACCAAAAAATAAAAAGAAAAAAGGAAGAAAGCCAAGTCAATCTTGAATAAATATGCAAACTTTGTTTGATGTAAGCATTTCTAAATAACGATGTTTCAAAGTGTTGTATTATGAATCCTGTCTCTTATAAAACTGCAAAAAATTCTGAGTTAAGAGAGAGATCGCAGTTATGTCCCATCTCGCTGTGTTGATATATCACCTGCATCCTTCACAGGGTAGTTTTCATTCTAAGCTCTAGTGTATGTAACTACATTTTCCTTACACATGTACATTCACCTTGATATATAAGTTGCAAAATTTGGATTTTAGACTGAATTCTTCTTTTGACTACTGGTAATTCTTGTTTCTATCAGATCCACAAACTGACTGACAGTGAGAAAAATACATTCAACCTTTACAATAATATGTCTGCAGTTTACACAAATTAAAAAACAATTTTATGGAGAAAGTTTTCTAGAGATTCTCAGTAGGTCTTTGGAAAGATCATGTCATAGCAATGTTCCTTCTCTCTTATATTTAATTAAAGCAATGCTAAATTCAGACTGAAAAAAGAATGGACAAATTATGCAATAATAATGATGATCATCACTGTATCACTGTATCACTGTCTTCCCATAGTTCATCGATTTGTTCAAGTGGGCACTAGTAACAGCTCCATTAGTCCTGTCACAAGCAAGTGCAACCTAAGGCCATCTACTTGCTCCAAGGACAGGAGGAGCCTGAAACCATTCTTCAGGTTATGGAACTGAGGTCCATAATAGTTACTAGTCTTTGGCATAAAAAAGTAAATAAAACATGGTAGCTTGTCAGGCTTTACCGTGTAGGTGGTATAGTCTCAGAAGAAGGCTCTCAACCCAAGCATTTACCGATGAAACTTAAAGGGGAAGATCAGGTTTTCTCTTGGATGGAGCTCCTGAGGAACCATGGAGTCTGGATGTTGAGAATGACTAACTGCACGATATGTGGTTTGTTCAAGCTTCTTGCCAGGCTTACTGGTATCAGTTAAAACATGTCTATAACTGTTTACTATGTATAAATGTGAAAGAAATTGGGAAGAACTTATGCAAAAATTCAGTATCCTATAAAAATATTGCGCGGCCACTTTGCAGTCGCCCGCCAAGGGACATGTGGGTCTGGTGTGGGTGGGTCTCTCTCTTCCGGGGCAACTGGCATGGAGGCAGAGGAAAGGGCAGGGCCCAAAACTCCACTCCGAGTCTGGCCAGCATGGTCACTCCATGAGAGCAAACCCTTGGAGCAATGTTGGACTCTGTCAGGGGATGGCCGAGCCCCTTACCGGGAGGTCAGCTCCTTGGGTTGCTTCCACATGGGGGCCGGCCGAGCAGCACAGCTATGGGTCTAAAGTGGATGGGTCTGGATCTCTTCCAGGGTTGCAAATTAGCTGAGTCTGGCGTGGGTGGGTATTTCCCTTTGCTGGCGTGGGTATTTCCCTTTAAGGAAAATGAATATACGTGCATGAATATACTTATGTTTGCAATATTGTTGTTCAAAACTTCCTTGAACTTCTCAAATGATGATTATAAACTTCAGCAATATGTTTTTTATTTTCTCTAAATCATGTCAATGTTAATTTTACCAAAACTTGAATTTACTTTACCTTTTCTGATATAAATTCAAACTAAGACTTGTTAATAAATGTATAAACAAAACTGAATTGAACAATCTTATGGCAGGATAACTGGGTGTCTCTAAACAATAATATAAAGAAACAAACCAAGGAAACATGGCAGAATAGACCACCTCAAAAAAATCCTTCAAAGATAGTTTAAAAGTGATTTTTAGATAATTCTCATCAGGTTATCATCAGAGGATGTCTGAGTAATACAAACATCTATTATTTTAATATTATTTTTAAGATAGTTTGCCAAAAAGCCTATGTATGACAGAGTAAAGAGAAAAAAAAAAACAGAGCTCTGGTCATAATCTATGTAAAATGGGATAAATTGAAGACCAAGTAGGGAGATGGACATTACTTAGGAGGTCTCTATTCTCCAGAGCTTTAGGGAAAGAGTAAAGAGTCGTGGAAAACTCCATACTTTGACAGAAATCTGATTGTCAGCATCTTTAGCAGATAAGCAGAGCAAATGAATTCCCATTCTCTATCCATTGCTGTTTCACAAAGGATCTCCTTCACTTGTCTGCCTTGGACAATAATCCATAATATCAAAAGGTTATAGAAACCTGTTTTACAGCTTGGGCATAACAGAGAAATCAGAAATATGACTTTAGTAACTATAATCTCAGTAGGGATATAAGCAGGACATTGCGGACACACAGACCCCTGTGTTAGAAGGAACAGCTTCAGAGAAGAGTCTACAGTGCTGGTCAGAGCTGAGTATTATGAGTCATGGCAAGATGTATTCATCAGAATTGCAGGCAAAACCACCTCACTTTGAATGTGCACAGTTCAGCTATTACAGATTGACCCATCTCTTCCTGCACATGCAAGGTTCTGAAAAACCATAAAATAAATAAATAATAAATAAAAATTCAGAAACTAGATCCACAATACTTTCCACTGAAAAAACAAACATCTAGGGCCGGAGCGATAGCCCAGCGGGTAGGGCCTTTGCCTTGCATGCGGCTGGCCGTGCCGCCAGGGTTCGATCCCCGGGCATCCCATATGGTCCCCGAGCACCGCCAGAGTAATTCCTGAGTGCAGAGCCAGGAGAAACCCCTGGAGCATCGCCGGGTGTGACCCAAAAAAGCAAAAAAAAAATGTAAATTCATAAAGGCTTCTATGACATAATAAGTGAGGAAAAACATCATCAGAAATTTGTCTTAATGATAATGGAAATGGGGAGCCTAATATACATTGTGTTTTAAAATACTGTTATAAAAATCAATCTGAATATTAAATATGTAGTATTAACACACCATGAAATGCCTACTAAATAAGAAGAAATGCAGTATCAGAAGTAGTTTTCATCAGAGATTAAAGCAATACTTTATTTCAAACAGAGATTCTGAGTGAAATAATTGATGAAGAATGAAAACTTGCATGGGTAACATAGTATTCATTTACACAGAGGAAACATTTGAACTCTCAGGGGACAGAGAAACTCATGGTAAAATTTAAATGATGATGCAAATGAAAGGGAAGAGAGAAATCTAATGACAAATGAAGTAATAATTAAGAAGCATTAGACTCCAATAGAAGTGGAGACAATGATTTAGTAAGCAGAGAGAAGCAGAAAGAGAGAGAGAGAGAAAGAGAGAGGTGATCATCTCTTCCAATAAAGAATACTGTAAAAGAGAGAAAAATCACTATATCTTCAAATGAAAATTAGCACAAAATAATCAAATGATTCTATGCTAAATGCAAAAGATTTTTTATAAAGTTGAAGCAGCAATGAAAAAAGAAAATCTACAAATTGGGAACATGTTTACATATCAGATATCTGATAAGGAGCTCATATCTAAAAATATAAAGAATATACATAATTCAACTATGACAAAGCAATCTGGTCCGATATGAAATATAAAATGCACTGAATAAAATGAATTTACAATGCACAGCAAAAATAGCTTATATTCTTTATAACAATATGGTTTTTACCAAACAGAAGAGTGACAGAGGAGGAGAAGAGGGAGGAGAAGAAGAATAGAGTGATGATTCAGTTGGTGTGGAAGCAATAGGACTTTGGGTCTTCTGGAAGCTTAGAAGCATTGACAATGTGACACTGTACTCATAAAATTTTGTAATATTGTAAACTAGTGAAAGATCTATAGTATGAATAGAAAGTAATGACTTAATTTGAAAAAATGATTTTATGATTCTGAGGCCATTTTTTAACTTAGCACATTCAAAATATAAAGTCCTATACATATATAATTTAAAATGTTCTAGTCATGACATTAAAATATAAATAAAAATTAATTTAATTCCACTTATGCCAACATATAAAAACTTTCATTATCTCATAAATGTGAAGTAATTGAAATTTTTTTACATTATTTTTAACAAAACCTTTGACAATTGTAGTGTCATTCGCAACTAGTGTACACTCTTAATTCTTTGGGGATGAAGTCAGGATTGACCATAGGGACTTTCATGCATATGAAAGTCATGTTCTATCACTGAGTTAAACCATTTCCCTTTACATCATTATTTTGACTGGCATTTCAGTCCTAATCTCCTGACATTTGGAGGAGTTATTAGATACATGTGATTTGTGACTACAGTGTTAGACAGCAGGCCTACGTGGTATTTAAGCACAAAGTTCAAGGATAAAAGGTGCTGATGCTTTCAAATTACACAAAGAAATCCTCCACTATTCTGAGGGCACATATGAGAACCAACAGAACTGACATAATACGGTGATGACACCACAACAGACAGTAGTCTTCTCTCAAACAGATTGTTTTCATTAAAAATAGGTCTACTGCCCATTAATGTAACTTGAATCTTCAAAACATGTTCCTTGGCATCTGTAAGGGTCTACAGTGACTTTTATTGCCTCCAGGACATGATTTGTTTGGCAATTGGTAGGATCAAACAAATCTATGTACAGTATATAAATTAGGACAATTTATAGTGCACATTCAGAGGTTTTACAGAAGAGTGGTAGTTTGTTATTTTTGTAATCTCATAATAAAATAAGTTTATTGATATAATATCACAGCGATGGAAAATTCCACACAATTACTTGGTAAGCATCCCTTTATCTATTATGTTGTACATACAATTAGTATGAATAAAGATCACATTTAATATTCCTCCCTGATTCTCTTATTTACTCTAGTCCTTTTCTTGCTGCAAAGGAGATAGAACCTCTATGGTTCCAACTTAGTTGTTTCATATATTTATGACACAATTCCTTTCTAATATTATATAGCTGAAAATATCATAAAACACATCTAAGTCTAGAATGTAAGCCCATAGCCCCATCGGCTCATTCCCATGGATATGTGAGGAGAAGACAAAAAAAGATCATTCCTGATACTTTAGCTTGTGTCTGTTTGATGGCAGGGCTGGGAGGCTGGAGCGGTGGTGATATTGATGGTGTGCATGTGTGTGTGTGTGTGTGTGTGTGTGTGTGTATGTGTGGGTGTGTGGGAGGGTAGAAGGGACTGTGGGACTGGCATTCTAGACTTAAATATATCTTTGATGTTTCTTGGATATATAAGAAACATGGAATGTTTAAGAAACTTAAAAAAAAATTTTTTTTTTCCTTTTTTAGAGAGTCATACCCAGTGGTTGTCAGAACTACTCCTGACTCAGGGATTATTATTGGAAGAGCTCAGGGAACCATATATAGAATCCCAAGAATAGAACCTAGGTCAGATGCATTCAAGGAAAGCACCTATGAGCTAAACCATGGCTCAAGCCCCTAAAACAGAAACTCCTTTACTTTCACCTACTGTCACTAACAGCACTTGAGAAATCTAGTATTTTGTCTAACTTCTTGCATTTCTTCTTTCTAGTTTTAAAGGACTTTATTCAATACATAATTATCCCCTCCCTTATTTCAAAAGTGAATATAATTTTGTCTTATATTTGTTGGCAAGTATTATCTAAAATGAACTCATAATAATCTATCAATATCAATAAAATATGGAGTATGTTATATCATTAAGAAATCTCAATTTTTCCTAAATTATTTTATTTCCTATTTAACTCATTTATTTCTAAGACTTAATCTGGAGAAAGTTTACCGATAAAAAATGTATATATATACATATACACATATACTTACATATATAAGAACATAGTAAGGCACAAAATAGAGCCTAGTGCACTCACTCACGACGACTGGAGATCCCATGTAGTAGGTATCATATTAGAATGGGTCAAAAGAGGAAACTATTAAACTAATGATGCTATATCCAAGAAGACAAATATAATTAGCAGATTTGGATAAGCCTACATTGTAAACAGAAAATGTTCTCAGTGAAAAAACAGTTAAGGGACGCATGTGATAGATATCACAAACAAACAAATAAAAAAGCAAACAAAACCCAGACTATATAATACAAAAACCATAAAATCATGTGTTTGTTATAAAGGAACAGGAAAAAAATCAAGATGTCAGATCTAAGAACATTCAGACTGAAAACAAGAGTCGGAGGGAGGACTTAGTTAATATGTGAATGAAAAGTCACTTGAATGACAAAATACAGATAAAGGGTAAATTACAGAACACTAATGGACAAGGGAAAAAGTATGTCCAGAGTATAGAAATAATCTGTTACTTTATATTAACGAACTGCAAATTTCAGTTTAATAAATGCAAATCTTTACTTAACTAAATCTAGTTAGATACTAACTGATTTTAGAACATTCCTTAAGAATACTGAGAAGACTCTAGTATTTACCCAACTAATTAACAAAACACTGCTGTATTTTTTTTCTTTTTGGTCATTTCCAGCGACACTCAGAGTTACTCCCTGGCTTTTCACTCAGGAATTACTCCTGGCGGTGCTCAGGGGGACCATATAAGATGCCGGGGATTGAACCCGGTCGGCCACAAGGCAAACACCCTACCCGCTCTGCTATCGCTCAGCCCCATTGCTGTAATTTTTAACACATTTTCTTGTGCTATCACATTACTTTGTAACATCAAGCGAGAATTCTGTGTGTCAAGGACACAAGATTTAGGCTATTTATTTAAAACCCCTGAGGAGTGTTTCAATGTCTGCATGAGAGGGCGAGTAGAGTAGAGTAGAGTAGAGTAGAGTAGAGTAGAGTAGAGTAGAGTAGAGTAGAGTAGAGTAGAGTAGAGTAGAGTAGAGTAGAGAAGAGTAGAGTAGAGAAGAGTAAAGTAGAGAAGAGAAGAGCAGAGTAGAGTAGAGTAGAGAAGAGTATAGAAGAGAAGAGTAGAGTAGAGTAGAGTAGAGTAGAGAAGAGTAGAGTAGAGAAGAGTAAAGTAGAGAAGAGAAGAGTAGAGTAGAGTAGAGTAGAGTAGAGAAGAGTATAGAAGAGAAGAGTAGAGTAGAGTAGAGTAGAGTAGAGTAGAGTAGAGTAGAGTAGAGTAGAGTAGAGTAGAGTAGAGTAGAGTAGAGAAGAGTAGAAGAGTAGAGTAGAGTAGAGTAGAGTAGAGTAGAGTAGAGTAGAGTAGGAGTAGAGTAGAGTAGAGTAGAGTAGAATAGAATAGAGTATGCTTGCACATAACCTGTCAGGGTTCTATGCCAGGAATCCCATATGACCCCCTGAGCACTACCAGCAGTAATCCTTGAATGTAGAGTAAGGAGAAATGCCTAGGCATTGCAAAGTGTGGTGGAAGGAAGGAAGGAAGGAAGGAAGGAAGGAAGGAAGGAAGGAAGGAAGGAAGGAAGGAAGGAAGGAAGGAAGGAAGGAAGGAAGGAAGGAAGGAAGGAAGGAAGGAAGGAAGGAAGGAAGGAAGGAAGGAAGGAAGGAAGGAAGGAAAGAAAGAAAGAAAGAAAGAAAGAAAGAAAAGAAAGAAAGAAAGAAAGAAAGAAAGAAAGAAAGAAAGAAAGAAAGAAAGAAAGAAAGAAAGAAAAAGAAAGAAAGAAAGAAAGAAAGAAAGAAAGAAAGAAAGAAAGAAAGAAAGAAAGAAAGAAAGAAAGAAAGAAAGAAAGAAAGAAAAAGAAAGAAAGAAAGAAAGAAAGAAAGAAAGAAAGAAAGAAAGAAAGGTTTCCTGGTGACTGGGTCTCTTCACTGTGATTTCACTGAACTTTACTGAGTGTAGCCTAGATAGCTAGAATTTAGGAAACATCTAGTATCGTTCTATTTGTCAAGTTTGAGAACTGTTCCATGTATAAAATAACCTCAGTGATGTTTGTAGGAGAAGGAGGTCAAAGAAATGGAGTGTTTAAAAATCTCCATATCTGCTAAATGTAGTTTGTGAAGTAGAATCCATTAGGGACACATAAAAGTAAATGCTTTCTTTCCACTGTGAATCTACTAAATAACAATTTGTGAGTTGATGTAGTGCAGTGCATATAGGCCATTGTGATATATGCCTGTGTTAGAAATCCACTGCTATAGGTCTTCTTTCAAACAGAACACATGGCATTATAGACCACTGCTACAAGCCAAGATTTTTTACTTCTGCTAAATTTTTAAAGCTTCTTAAAAAGGTAATGACTTGGGTTGGCACTTATGATTCAATGCATTGTATTGACTACCACTACTTTTGCTAGTACCTAAGTATTCAAAATAGAGTCAAGCCATGATATTGAGGAATCCGCCTATAGCGTGGATTATAATAAAGTGGTGTTTTAGTGCTCTAATAAAACTGGAATAAAAATGAAGTGTGGTAGAGCAAGGATTAAGTGATATTCTCTAAGGAATCCAGATGGGAGGGATTTTCACTGGTGGGGGAATAGAACATCAACGTCGCTGAACAGAGAAGGCAAATGGTATGTTAATTAGTTACGACCTGGAAGTGGACAACTGATCTAAGACTTGAAGACCATGAAGACTGAACCAGCACATCAGTCACTTTTGGGGAGCTTTATATTGTCTCTCACGTTCCCCACCCTTCTTGGAAATTGGATGAACAGAGTAAGTTCAAAAAAAGTTTACTTAGGTGGAACATATGGGAATATTTAGGATGCAAGTTTGGATATAAAGACCAGCATCTATTCCTCCTAATAAATTGGACCTAAGTAACTTTATTCTCTGATCTATTAATTATTCCAGTCTTTGTTCTCTGGGAAAGAAAAACTTTAAAGAGTGTGATAGGACAGAGCAGAGAGAAAACAGCCAAGTCCCATGTCCCAGCCCCTGACAATGAACACTAGTAGCTTATTAATGTTTATCCTTTAATTGCTCTATAACAACATGGTATGGACAGATCATGTTGCCATTTAAAAACAGCATTTACTATTTCTATTTGGGTTCTGAAGTCTATAGGACGATTTCTGATCTATATTCTTAAAAGTTTTTAACTAAGTATTATAGAAAATGTCTTTTGCAGCATCTCATACTCTAAGGACATATCAGCATTTATAGTTGACCTTGCACTTTCCATGTCCAAGAATTTGGATGGGATGATTTGCAAGTAAAGCGATCACTTTGTGTTACCAAAGTGATGAAGGTCAGTGACCTTAGATAAGCAGGATTGTGTGCGATTCGGTGACTACCAAACAGCCTTTGACTGTCCTTCAGCAGGGACATGGCAGAAAACAATTCACTTTCCTCAAAGACTAGGATGAAAGTGAAACATGGAAAAAAGAAGTGATTATCTTCTTATTCAGCCAGTGACACCTACCAACTAACAATGATGCATGCTATATGAAATTATAGACCTCATCTTAGCTGGTAAAAGCACTCTATAGATAGAAAATCTTAGGTGGTAAAAAGCATTACTACCTTATCTTAGGTGATAAAAAAACATTAAGATAGGAAAGCTGAATAAATTCTCTATAAAAGGCAATTTCACTCGAAAAAAGAAGGTAAAAATGAAAGTAGACCATGTAATTCAATTCTGATTACAATTTTGGACAAAACAGCCAAAATAGAATGAGAGAAGACTCCCTTGCGTGTATTCCTTATTATTAGATAAAAAATTTGTGAAAAGCTGTCCCAAGAAGTATTCCTGAGAAGAGATATTTGCTCTGTAAAATGAAATAACAGCTGCTGGATTGTGCTGGAGTCCTGACTTCCTCCTTCTGATCACTAACTGTTACAAAGTTGTGATGAGTCACCTTATACAATGAGCAGAGAAACATGACTTATGAGCAATATACCAATATTTCTCTTAAACAAGACTGAGCAATTATACACAATCTGCACCATCATCCTCACACCTTTTAGGCATCTGGTCACTGCTGAGGACAGTTTATGTTTTTATAGTTTGCTTTAAAACTAATGACAACCCTCAACCCTAACGATCAAATTCACAGTGGTATTTTCCATTTAGTGATGCACCGTTAGGCAGATTGGACATTGCTCTCTGAAACAACATCAAAGCCTAGGAATTAATTTCTCAAGACAAACATTAGCAAAAACAAACCATATTTTAAAAAAATATATATGTTTTGTTTGGGGGCCACATCAGGTGGTGGGTAGGGGCTTACTCCTGGCTTTATTTTCAGGAACCGCCCTACAGGAGCTGGTGTCTATAAGCGGTGTCAGATATAAAACACAGGCTGTCCACATGTAGAAAATCATCATCTATACTATCATATCATCTATACTATCTCTAGCCCCAAATAAAAATGCTGTAAATGGAAAAAAAATGAATTTCATAAACAAATAATATTCTTCATGTTGCTTTTATCTGGTACTTAAGTATATTTTATGAAAATGTTATTTACAATGCTATTAATGATAGGGCTCCTTGCATACAGAGTTATAACATGAACAGTTAGGGTTTAGTTTTAAATTTCAGGACTATCTGGAGTCTGAGAAGCACGTCTACAGGCTCCCTAAATAAAGTCACTCAGTTCATGTTATGAATCTGGGCTTCTACTCTGAGAACTTAACATTATACTGCATGATTTTTAATATGCTTTTGCTAAGCAAATGTGTAAACCAAGGGTTACAGCCAAATTTAAAAATCTGAAAATCCAGTGTGGTTATCTCTCTAAATACACTGGGGATTACATTTTCCTGTTAATTATTTAGTCTTTAATGGCCATTGCAATTAGAATATACTACTGAGCCCATATCCTAGCCAAATCCCCAACTGAGAAGCAAATTAAAGAATTCTACAATCACCTCCATGATATTTTGGATTAGGGTCGTAGAATTCTAACTAGGAAAAAAAAATCACTGGCTAATGTTCATTACTAATAAACTCAGCATAGCTGGGGACAAGAGGAATGTCACCAGTGCCAAAACTAGTTTTCCATAGTCTATTAATTTAACTGGATTATGTGACCTTAGTTCCATGCATGAAAACTACATGAATATCAGCAAAGCAGAAAACTCCAATCTGGCTCTACCAGCTCTTTTTACTCATTATCAGTCTCTCTTACCCCAGCAGACAAATCAATTTTTTTCCATTTGAGCCAAAACTGAAGAACCATAAAAAATCTCTCTTCCTTTGTCACCTACTTTGTGTATATATATATATATTTCTGTCTTATTATATGTGGGAGAATGTGAAATGAGCAGAAAATGGAACTCAGGAATGAGTCAGAGATCAGTAGTTAGCGTTCACTAGGCCCATTTCCAGATGTCTTATCATGTATGTGTGTCTAACATATATCTCCCTTTCCACCAACTCAGTGCTGATGTGTCTGGCAATATTGGAATTCATGTGCGTAAAAATGATGAAGCTATGAGATAGGAGATAATTGAATCTCTAAATTATTGATTGGAGAAATCTTCCATGAAGAGCAGCATTTGAACTTAAGGTGTGCAATGAATTGTCATGTTTGAGCCTCTTTATTTGAATTGGTGGGGGGGTAAGAGTTGTTTGTCACTAAAAATTATATTATCTAAATAAACAGGAAAGATTCATCAATTTTCTATCATCTCATGGATATCTTATTTTATGTTAAAGATGTTTCTTTACATCTTTACACTTGATTTTATTTCACTTTCCCCTTTATTTTAATGTCTTTTTTATTTCTTTGCTTCCATATTATTTTGGGGGAACAGGAGACACACCTGACCAGAATCAGAGTTTACTCACTCTGTGCTCAGGGATAATTCCTCGCAGAGTTCATGGATATGTGGTACTGGGAAGAGTACCAAGGTTGGTCTCAGAAAAAAAGTAAAAGTCAAATTCACAGACCCTCAAATATGTGATCATTTAACTTTTTGATAAATGAGAATAAATATGAAGTAGACAAAGAAAAGCCTCTTTAACAAGCAGTAAGTGGAGCAATATTTGACTAAGAAGCTTCATTATCTCTAAAGAAACTACAACCAGAATACAGATAGCCCAAAGAATGAGAAAATGTGTTTGCTCAATATCCATCTGATAAGGGGTTAATATCCAAGATATATTATCCACTGGTAGAACCTTACAAGAAGAAAAGATTCAGTAAACAAAAAAATGGGTAGAAAAAAAATGAATTTAAACTTTCTCAAAGAAGAAATATTGGGTCAGTTGTGGTGGAAAATCTGCACCAGTCATGTGTTTGATGTTGGAAAATTATATTACTAAAATCCAATCATGAACAACTTTGTAACTGTGTAACTTATTTTGATTCAATTAAAAAATTAATATTTTTTTGAAATATAAAATAATTACACACAGAAAGAAAAACAACCTAAGAATAAGAACTAATCTCAAAAAATACTCAATGAACTATTAGTGCATTAAAGGAAATATACATTAAAACATGGTGGTAGAGAAAAAACAAATCAACACATAAATAAAAAATTCAAAAAAAAATCCAATAGTTTCTAACTACATTAAATAAAAGCTATTTCATCTAACTCAAATATACAAAATAGAATTAAAATACAAATAACCAAAATGTACATGAAATAATGTCACTAATCATAAGAGATATCAAAATAATGATGTAATATCATCACACACCATGGAGACAGGCACACATTCTAAAGAACAAGAATAACCAGTGCTTGCGTGAATGCTGGGAAAAAGGGATTCTCTTTCATGTTTGTTGGGAATGCCGACTAGTCCAGTCTTTGTGAAAAAAAAAATGAGCAGTCCTCTGAACACTAGAAATTGAGATTCCATAAGACTCAGCAATGCCCCCTCCTGAGAAAAATGCCCTTGGGGCTCAAAAACAATTCTGGAAGGTCATTTGCATTTCTATGTTCATCAATGACTGCACTCATCTTTAGGATATAAAGACCTAGTACAAGACTAGTACTTAAAGAAAGTAGAAACAAGGGCTAGGTATGATTCATTGTTGGAAGTATGCCACAAGTGGGTACGGTGAGGGCATTTAAGAGAAAGAAGAATCCACTTTGACAATAAAATTTGGAATGAAATAATAACTCTAGACAAGAACTGAGGGCTGGAAGGAGGTAAAGTGATCACTTGTATCACTTGTATCACTTGTCTTCACATTGTTCATTGATTTGCTTGAGTGGGCGCCAGTAATATCTCCATATGTCCCTGTTTGCATGCTAGTAGAGCCCAAAGGACCTCCTGATCACTCCAGGAATATGAAGAGCCTCAAACCATTCCTTCAGGTCATGAAAATGAGGTCTATTATTATTACTGGTTTTGGCATATCAAACACTACACGAGTAGCTTGCCAGGCTCTGCAGTGTGGGTGCTCAAAATGTGTGCATTTATGATGCACCGGGCTGCATGGAAAATTGGAGAGCCAGTAGCAGCTCCATCTGTGTCAGTGAAATAGGCTTCTCTCTAGGGTGGGGTTCTGACAAGCTGGGCCTGAGACTGGCTTCTCACTTGAATGGAGCTCTGACAAGCTGTGGAATCTGGACATTGAAAATGGCTACCATCATGGTGCAGGAGTTTCTCTGGCTTCTTTGAGGCTGAGAGGCTGTCCTCTGGGGGATCTGTGAGCCATGACTCTAATCTTTGTTCCAACTTGGTGATCACTTCTGGTTTGGTGAGTGAATGTCCCAGTGACACCAGGTGACTGTAAGTTTCCAGCATCAGATCCTGGTACAGTAGTCACTGCTCTTCATCCAGGTGCTGCCACTCTTCCAGGTAAAGTGGTATATATGATAACCTGTTAGTATCTATATTTTAAACCACATGCCTAAAAGGAGAGGGGGTGGGGTGGGAGAAAAAGCTTGTGCCATAGAGTCAGGCTAGTGAGTGGTGTGGGAGGGAAGTGATTACATTGGGGGTGGGAAATATACAACTGGTAGCTGGTGAAAGATGGGTGTTGGAACATTGTATGACTGAAACCCTAACAACTTTGTAACTGTATCTCACAGTGATTTAGTTAATAAAAATAAATAATTAATAAAACAACATGTGTAAATTGTAAAATAAAGTCTAACTTTCACTATTTGTAAATGACATGATACTAATTAGGAGACTCTAAAGACTGCACAAAAGCCTCGTTGAAACAATAAGTATTGTCAGTCAACTGAGACTACAAAAATCAATGTGAAGAGTTCGAAGACTTTCTATGGATAAATAAAAGTATATTTAGTTCATTTTTCAAAATTTATTCTTGTCTATGTCTTCAGGTACTTTTTCTTTAAAAATAATCAATTCAAGCATGTAAATACTTAAGGGATGTCATCTCAAGTGCAAAGTACTAAGCTAAATTAATGATCAGATAGAGAAAACAAATGATCAACTTTTAGTAGAAATATGAGTTTCAAGTTATGTTCCTTCTTATCACATCTTGTAGTTTTCTATCAGTATACAAAGTGAGCCCTCAGTATGATCATCAGTTTAATTGGTTGGTGAATATATCTATTAAATCTTTATATATCATAGCCCAACAGATATTATTTTCCCTTCTGTTTACTCCATCACTTGTCCAGTTTTAGAATCTATATTCTACAGTGATTTTCTAATTGGTGCCTTTAATCTCTACCTCCCTAAATCTCTTACTTATCACTAATACATGCTAATCAAGGACTTAAGGTCAGGGTGATTTTGTTTAAGGATATGGATTAATTACTGAATTCATGAATCAGAAAATAGTAGTGTCTGGATTTGACATTATGCATTCGATTACTTTAAGGAAACCTACCAGATAATGTACTGTCCTTAAATCTGTCATACCAAAATGCAATTAATTTATTAGAGAGCATATCAGTAGAGAAAGTTTGAAGCATTAACATGGGTCAAATGTGTTAATGCCCTCTGCATCAAATTTGTCCACACAATCACTTGCAAAGTGACCACCTGTAGGTAATTTGTTCCATGTAAATGACTATTCAGGATCTTCCAGTCTTAACAAAGGAGTCTATAATTATAGAAATGCCCAATATCCTTATTAATCTATATGAATGCCTCCATGGCTGAAAACCTGATAGCAATTAGGATTATATATAATGGAAACAGCACAGGCCTTCTTAGAAAATGCTCTGCTCCTCAGTTGAGTCGTCAAAGTGCTGGGGCTGAGAATGCTTGCCAAATAGCTCCTGTTATCTGAGCCCCTAATAACCAATTAATTTGTATATGGCCCCGGTGCATTAGTGCAAATTGTTAGAAATGCCATAAAAAGAGTTATCGTAGAGTCATTGAAGTTCTGATAGGTGATTGATGTCTTAATTAGGCCTGTTAATAGTTTTTATAGTGGTCTGTTGTAGTAACTAAACAGTTAGGTTGGGATTTAAGGTCATTATATTAGTTTGTCGAGTGCCACTAAATGAGGTTTCTCTTCAGAGTCAAATTATAATTTTATAGCTTATTCATAAACTTAACTCAGCTCAAATACTAGTTAAAAGGCTCAAAGAGGTGCTTATTTACCGAGCTTTTAGCCAATAAGCTCTAAACTGTAAACATAAATTCTATTTATCAAAATTCTATTTTCCTTCATAATAATTCCCTTCTAAATAATGATCTACACTTAGTAAAAAGACAAATTTCAGTATCCTAAAAAAGAAAGTTCTAAATATACACATTATTATAAATTTATAAAAGTTTATTATCAACTGAAAGAGATAAGTTGATTATTGCTTACAGTTTTCAGTGTTCCTATTAGTTAAGCTTAAACCAATCAATAGTCAGAGGTACAAAAGGTATATTAGGTTTTAAGGTTCCAAAAGAAAAAAAATATTTTCACTTGTGAAAACTCCTTTGATCTTTTTAATCCTATATTTTCTATATATGACTTGTGGAGAAGTCAGATTTTTTGTCACAAATGTTTTTTTTTATAAAAGCAGTCTTTCAATATACAAAAGATGGGACTTGTTTAGTACATAATGCATAAATAGCGTAATTAAATATTCAGCTTTTTACTGCTTAGGTAACTGCTGAAGGAGACTCTGAAGTGTGAGTTTGCATATATCGCCTAACTGAATCAAACTATGGATGAGTAGTCAACCTTATTTGCTTCCTTTTAGAGACAGAGAAAGAAATCACTAGGATTTCATTGAGTCGGGGACGGGTTCCATCCCCTATCTCCGAGGCAATCATGCCCATACCCCAAGGCTGATAACCAGTTAAAAATTTAACTCCAACTTTATCACCCAATTAAAATTTTTGGAATTCCTGGAGTGCATGTCCATGAATACCAATATACTGAATAGAGCACGACATTTAATGGGTAGAAAGTAGAAGGTAACCAAAAAAAATATATACACACCCCAGCAGGGTCTCACAACAAGCCAGACGACCTCCCCCCACTCCATGAGGGCCGCCATCTTCCACATCAGACTTCCCTCTAGTCAGAACTCCACCCAGCAGCAGACAAGTCTATCACAGCCCGGATCATCGACACCCACCTGCAGCAGTTTTTTTTTTTCAATCCAGCCCAGGTATGCTGATCCAGAGACTTACAGACATGGGACAGAGCTGCTACTTGCTCTCCCTGTGCCCAGCTGCTCACGAGGGGCCCGGGAGGGATGGCGGGTTCTAGTCCTGGCCCGCCACCCCAGCAGGGCCTCACAACAAGCCATACAACCTCCCCCACTCCATGAGGGCCGCCATCTTCCACATCGGACTTCCCTCTCATCAGAACTCCACCCAGCAGCAGACGAGCCTATCATAGTCTGGCTCATGCGCGGCAAGCGGCCACGCAGTTCATCAATAAATGCTGTATTAAGAGGTGACTACAAGAGTATGCCACCCACACAGCAAGCCTGGCAAGCTGCCCATGTCGTATTTGATATGCCAAATACCCGTAACAATTTTATTAGTTCATTCCCATGACCTAATATAATTGCCTGAGGCTCTTTATGTTCCTGGAGCAAGCAGATGCCCTTGGGCTCTACTACCATGAGACAGGACATATGGAGATATTACTGGAGCCCGCTTGAGCAAATAGATGACAAACGGGAAGATAGTGATAGTGGTACACACAATATCTATCCTGTAACATCATATCAGTAATTTCTTATACAAGGGTGTAATGGCTCCAAGGTGAATTTGCAAAATCTTCACTAACTTTCTTCCAAGAAAATATATCTTAATCATTTAAAGCAAATTATCTATAACCAGCAAAATAAAATAAATTATTGAGGCTCTGCTATAGGGGTAGCCTTAAGCAGTGGCTAGATATAATCATGGTAGTATTGTAGGCAGGCAGACAGGGGGGTCCTCACATAGCAAATGAATTCTTGCCCTAAGTCTGTCCAAAGTCACCTTTTGGAACCAGGAACCAAGACTTGATAAGACCCATTAACCAACAACAAACCCTGAGGGAGCTGGATCAACCTTTTCTATCCAGCCCTTAATCCAGCTACATTCTAGGACAGAAGATCCAGCAGGAACAGAGGTCAAGAAAAGGAGATTTTCAAAGAAGACCACTCCCAAAGTCTACTCCCTTGGCAACGACCCTAGCAACCTAGGGGAGTATCTTGGGGAGAAATCTATAAAAGCAGTCCTGACCAGAGGACGGTGTGCACATGCTGCCTGGGCACACATGTCTCGCGCACAGATGCTGCGTGGATACACATGCTGCCTGAGCCCATGTGGCTGAGCACATGTGGTGCCTGAGCATGTGTGTTGCCCGCATCTCCCCTCTTGAGATGTGTACTCTTTTTCTTACTTCCCTCCTCCTTCCCTTCCCCAAAACCTCCTTTAAAAACCTATTTTACCACACTGTTCATGGACTCCTGAAAATTCTTTTTCTGCGAGGAAGACAAGAACCCTGAGGCAACCCCTGAGTAAGGCCTAGGACTGACTTTCCTTTCCTGCCAAGAACAATTCCTCTCTCCAGCCTGAGTCCGTGGCTCCCCAAGAAATCTTGGGTGGTGGGGATCAACTCCCGTGCCTAAAGATCAAGCAGACATCAGGTGTGGCTTGGGCCTGGTGGGGCTCAGGCCCAAGCTGTGCAGGGGCTCATCGAAGACTTTATCAGTCCTTAGCCTGCCCAGTGGGTCCTGGGTGGCAGAGGCGGCTGGAGAGAAAGCGACCATCTCTCCCCCCCTTCCGGCCTCACATAAGCCACCCGTGAGGGCCCACCTGCATCAGTAGGAAGTTGCAATGATGATCAGTTTGGGATTAATATTGAATGTCAATAACAAATTAATACAGACTTTGTTAAAAGTTGAGTAGAAGCCCACTATGTTCAATGAGTGAAAGCAATGACACAGATGCCACAGGGTTGTTTTTTTTTTTTTTTTTTTTGCTCTTTTGGGTCACACCCGTCTATGCTTAGGGGTGACTCCTGCAGATGTCACGGTTTTTATGTAACAGCTCAGTAAAAATGTCATGACTTTAGCAATACCATTACAAGATATATTATGTACTAAACAACATAAAGTAAATGAATTGGTGACTGCTAAGACAGCAGGCTTGGGCAGGTGTTCGTGGGAAATTAGGCACTTTGGTGGCTATAAGGCCACATTGGTGGTGGAACTGGTGTTGAAATACTGAGTATCTGAAACAATTGTATTGTGAACAATTCTGTAAATCTTGGTGTAAAAAGTTAAATATTTTTAATTAAATTATTGTGATTTACCCAAAGTTGCTGATAATATAGTTGCTTCAAGCATTTAATATTCCAACACCAGTTTTGCAACCAGTTAAAGCTTAAACATTTTAAGAAACTTATATTAGGAAAAACAGACATTTATTAACTTATACTTCATTATGAAATGTAAGAAATCAAAACATGAGGGAATGATGTCACATTACTTTTTCTACTGGTGTGGTCCTGGTGTCCCCATTATCAGTCAAAAATAAAAATAAGACAGTTTCATTATTTCTTAAAATTTATTTGGAATTTTAATATAGACGTTTGAAATTTTAATATAGACTTGTCCTCAAGACAAATATCTTTTATTATTTTCCCTTTTTTAAACTAACATTCATTAATCTCAAAAATAAAACAAACACTGTCTATGCAGTTGTAATAATATAAAATCTCATAAAGATCCATTATGAATAATTTAAAATGATTCTCTAGATAAGAAAACATAGGAAAACAAGTAAGAAATAGATAAGTGAGATACAAAAAGGGGAATTCAGAATTTTGATCAAGGCTAACTTTGGATATTGAACTAGTATCTCCAGTCTCTGCACATGCATTTATTAATCATCTTCTACTTACCTCTAGTATTATGACATAAGCCCATAAGTCATTGTTTCCCTTTCTTTTTCTTCAGAACGAGGATAAATAATTAACATAGCATCAGGCATATTGGTAATAGGAGAAAAAGTGGAAAGAATTCATTCATAATTTAATAATCTTGTATATGTGGGGTGTGACTCATCAGAGATGAGTGACTCACCCACATAATTTATACATTAATTTACAAAGCCCTGCTGAAGAGACAAGGGTTGAAAGAAGAAAAAAGGAAAGTCTGTCAAGAAAGTTAATAAAGCATAGTTAAGGAGATGTATACATGTGGTTTTATGTTACTCCTTTCCGGAAATGACAGAATAGATCAGAAAAAATTTTTATGTAAATTACTTCTTCATAGGCATTCTGTCCTTATCAATTCACTTTTTAGAAAACATTTAGGAAAGGTATACTTTTTTTTTTTTTTTTGCTTCTTGGGTCACACCCAGCAATGCTCAGGGGTTTCTCCTGGCTCTGCACTCAGGAATTACTCCTGGCGGTGTTCGGTGGGGGTGGAGAGTGGGGGTTGGGGGGGATGGGGGGCGAAGGGGGCATGACAGAATTCTTATTTATTTTAACCAATTGACTTGTTGGGGGCCCTGGCCAGCAGCCCCGGCACAAATGAGGAAGACCTAGATCTTGCTGGACTTCTTCCCTACGGAAAAGGAGAGGGATGGAATTGGGAGAAACTCTGCCTTGACACTGCTGCTGAGAAAGGAAAGAAAGAAAAGGACACTAGATAGCAGCTCTCAGTTTACTGAACACAGTTTAAGGCTGTTATACAATATTTGGGTGGAGGGGTTAAGCACACATCACAGGGCATTTGCAAGCTCCTGGGCCATTGTAACAGATAACAATCTTAGAAACAAATGACAATTACAGATTTAGCATTTACAAAGTAACATTTGCAATGTAATGATGGTAGATTTACACATCCCTGTGATCAGCTTTAGAAGACCAGGCACAGTCTGCCTCACCATAGCTCAGATAAATACAGATGTTTTGGGTGTAACTGGGTCCTGTCCTTAGGGCCTTGTGGCAGGAAAGTGCTGGACCCTAAGGCTAGCAGGTTAGAACCCAACAGTTGACTGAATTATATGTGCTTTCAAGTCCCAACAAAACAATCATAAATGCTGGCCGGAGCAATAGTCCAGCAAGTAGGGCGCTTGCCCTGCATGTGGCTGGCCTGTGCTGGCCTGGTTCGATCTGCGGGATCCCATATGGTCCCCTGAGCACTCCCAGGAGTAATTCCTGAGTGCAGAGCCAGGAGAAACTCCTGAGCATTGCCAGGTGTGACCCAAAAAAGAAAAAAAAAAAAGATTTTGCTCGAGTGGGCCCCAGTAACATCTCCATATGTCCTGTCTCATGCTAGTAGAGCCCAAGGGCATCTGCTTGCTCCAGGAACATAAAGAGCCACAATCCATTCTGGAATGAGGTCTATAATTGTTACTGGTATTTGGCATATCAAATACAACACGGGCAGCTTGCCAGGCTCTGCTGTGCAGGTAGCATACTCTTGCAGTCATCTCTAAGTCCAGCATTTAATGATGAACCGCGCGGCCGCTTGCGGCCGTGCGAGCTGGACTGTGATAGGCTGGTCTGCTGGGTGGAGTTCTGACGAGAGAGAAGTCCAGATGTGGAAAATGGAGGCCCTCATGGAGTGGGGGGTTGTCTGGCTTGTTGCAAGGCTCTGTTTGGCTGGCGGGCCAGGGCTAGAACCCGCCATCTCTCCTGGACTCCTTGTGAGCGGCTGGGCACAGGGAGAGCCAGTAGCAGCTCTGCCCCATGTCTGTCTCCTGGATCAGCATATCTGGGCCGGATTAAAAAGACTGCAGCATGGTGGATTTCTATGAGCCGGACTGTGATAGGCTGGTCTGCTGAGTGGAGTTCTGACGAGAGAGAAGTCCGGATGTGGGAAATGGAGGCCCTCATGGAGTGGGGGGTCATCTGGCTTGTTGCAAGGCTCTGCTGGGCTGGTGGGCCAGGGCTAGAACCCGCCATCTCTCCTGGGCTCCTTGTGAGTGGCTGGGCACAGGGAGAGCAAGTATCAGCTCTGCCCCATGTCTGTCTCTCAGAAAAAAAAAAAAAGAACCCAATCATAAATGCTTCCTTATATCTTTACCCAATCTTTACTGGGTTACTCTTCATGTTTGTTTGAACTCAGTATTTATTCTATGATTTCCTTTAGTATTGTGCAATTTGGTTAGGTATTGTTATGAATTGTTTTGGTATAAAAATAAATGAGATGTTTTATAAGATTTTTAAAACAGTACAAAATAACACAAGAAAAATTAAATAAACACCACTCCATCATGAAAAGCTTTTGTATCATGAAGGCAATCAGAAGCAAAACAAAGGCAACTTAGTGAATGAGAAAAAATTTACACATATATTTTGTTGAAAGGCTAATTTAAATATTCAAATACAAGAATTATACAATTTTATAACAAAATCAAAAACTGATTCAAAATTAGACAGAGAAGATGAAGAGACATTTAGCAAAGAAAACATGCACACAGCTGATAGACAAATGAAAAGATCATCAAAGCTCTAACCATTAGAAAGAAGCAAACCAAAGCCTCAATGAACTATTTTCTCCTACTTTCAGAATGACCATCGGAATAAAATGAATAAAATAAAAGAAAAATGTTGGGGAATATAAATTGCTACAGCTATTACATGAAATAGTATATGAGCTCCCTTAGATATTAAAAGCTAGCTATATGATTCAGCAACTCTATTTCTGAATATCTATCAAAAGAAAAAGAAGACACTATTTCTCAAAGATATGAGCGCTCCTATGTTCAGACACATCATTTATAATAGCCAAGACATAATATGTACATATTCATAACAAACAAGATGTATATTCATGCACACATACAATATAGTGTAGAGAATGCTAAAAAAGAATGAAACTTTACAATATATAAACATGCATAGGTTATCTATACACTTAGGATTTAGATCTTAGGGCACATCAATCTTTACTTGGGGGTACTTCTGACTCAGAACTCACTGCTGCTTATACTTGGGGGCTACTTTGTCCCAGGAATCAAATCCAGACCTGCTCTATTAAAACATGTATTCTAGTTCATTGAGTTATCTAGCGGTCTCCAGTCCCAGACTATATTAATATAAGAGAAATAAGTAAGATATAGATAAATATATCCATGACAAATATATCTTAAAAAACAAATAAAATTCAAATACAGAGAACATGTTGATAATTATCAGAGGGAAGAATGCTTAAGTTATAAAGAAAATTTATAATTATGAAATAAGAATACATAAAATGCTGTCTTTAGCAGGAGGTTCAAGGATAATAAGATTGTATTCCATATTTGAAAAACTGCTAATTACATATGCATCATTATTTTGCCTTAATATATCTATTGATGGATGAAAAACAGCTATTTTATATGCTAAAAAATACTGCACATATAATATTTCACTTTGTAGGAAAATGTCAAATGATATATATCAAGTTTCTGCCTGAAACTAATATGTCTGATATTAATTATAATTCAATTAAAAAATTAACTACCATGTTCACTTCAGCAGCACATATACTAAAATTGGAAAGATACAGAGATTAGCCCCTGTGCAAGAATGACATGCAAATTTGTGAAGCATTGCATATTAAAAATAATTGACTACCCTAATGCCAGTTTTAATATAGGTTTATAAATTATAATATTAAAAATTTAGCAATCCTTCCACAGAATACTAGCCTAAGAATAATGGGCAAAATGCTTTAAGTTTTGTTTCACTTTGGAAAATTTAAAACTGAGTAGTACAAATGGTGTGTTACTGATTCCATACAAATGGTTCATTTGAATCAGTAGAGACATTTTCCTGTGATGTAGAAAACAGTGTAATATCCCCTACTGTCTTCTCTAACTTCTATGGCTGTTTTTTTTCCAGGGTTAGGCGAGTAGTTTCCGATCTTTGAAGACAAAAGAGCTTTCTATACCAAGACAATCGCTCACTTAGTTTCAATTCTGCCAGCTTCACCATGTTGCCCCAGTCTTTTAGAGGAAAGGGAATTTTCAGCTCAGCAAGAGAGGAGACTCCCATAGCAGCTCACCTATCTGAGGAGTCATGGATAATCCCCTGTTTTGATGGGATTGCCCAGCTCCCCTGTTGTTGTCAATATAATTTTATTTTTTCCCCTCATTCAAGAAGAGAAGTGAGCTGTTCTTATTGCTAGACTAGGCATCAGCACATGCTGGTTCTTTCTCTGTAGAGTGAAGAAAATAGAGGGTTCCCTTGCCGCTGTGGTATTCCTCTCATTATAAGATGACAATCTTTTCATTTCTCAAACACTTTAGTTTCTTTAGTGTAGGTCATATCCAGGATTTCAGGTTGTGTTTCCTAGAGACAGGAAAAGAGTAGGAAAAACAACTCTGCTGCTTCTTTCTGAATGGAGGGGGAAAAGACAGATACCACATTTATACTGAGTGGATATAAAGATATGATATACAAAACAATATTTTCAATTTTAAAAAGTGTGCTTATTATAGTGATTACTCATTGGGCCACAGAAACAGTGAAGTGACTCCTTTTGTTTGCCTTGCACGCAGCTGATTCAGGTTCAATCCCTGACACAGCATATTGTCCCCACACCACTGGGAGTGATCCTTGAGCAGAGAGCTAGGAGTAAGTGGTCATCTAAAGAAAGGGCAGACTGAAGAAATGTAATAAGGATATCTGATTCTGTGCCCATATCCCTATGTCTTTTTCTTTTAATATTTATTTATTGTTGGGTACCACACTGTTGGAGGACAGATTTAGCTAATCTGGGAGCTTTGTTGTTTTGCCCACTCCCAGGTTAATCTATTTAAGTCAAGGTTCATTCTAATGAGACTTCTCTTCTATGTAAACACTGCTAGAGGATGTGGCAGTCACAGAAATCACCTTGATTGAATAACGCCTCACTTATACATCTACTAAGACGTCTATGTTTTCTAGATTGGGCACAGCTCCTCTTTATACCCACTGCACCCAGCTTGGGATAGTTAGAATTTACCAGGAGACTACCACCCTGGCTACGCTGGAGACTATAGGAAGACTATAGGAAGGATCATACTAGTTTGCTCTAAGCAGGCGTAGTGTGACACTTTCAGTACACAAGAACAAGATACTCAGAATCACCCTGGTGCAGATAATAATAAGAAGGACCTTGGGGGTACCATCTAGATTATATGAAGCTCAAGAAGTTTAGATGTATTACTTTATACCAGCCCCCTCTCTCCAGTGTTTTACATAAGAGATAATCTCCCTAGAAAGGATTAGACCTTGGCTGACCTTTGTTTATACCTGCAATAGGGTGTGGCACTACACTCTGTTTAGAGTTCTTTGTTGACATGACCCTCCCGATTGGATTACTTTGGTGTATATAAGGGGCTCACTTGAGGCCCCTTCACCTTTTAACCTTCTAGGCCTTTTAGCTTTTGGCTTTTGGCTCCTGTGGCTTTTGGCTCCTCAGTCTTGCGGTTTTTGGCTTTTGGCTTTTTTGCTCTTTGGCCTTTTGCTCGGCTGGGTAGGACTCAGCTCGGGTGAGATCCTCTCTCTCTTTGGTGGGAGACTTAGGCTCTTTTGTATGGTCTAAGTTCAGACCAGAGCTAGAGTTTGTTCATTATATTGGAGTGCTGTGGAAGAGCTTTTGTACTATTAAAAGCCATTTTTGGAACTTCACCGACTCGAGTTTTCATCTGTTTCCCGGCGTCCTCGGAGGTAGAAGAGAACCTCTGTCCTGACACTGTCGGAGACCCCGGCGGCGCCCCCGACACCACACCCTATGTTCCAGCTACACTTAGCTTGCAGCCCTTCCCAGCTAAGCTAGGGAGACTTTGAATCAGCTCTGGCACTTGTAAAGCCAAAAAGGCCCACCTGAAGTGCAGCATTTCAATTGAGTCCTTACCTGACTTCATCTCTAGATAGCCCAGGCCATGATGGGCCTGGCTGGGAAGTTTTGATGGGTTTCTATCTACAAAAAAAAAGCTGGGAGAAAGGGGAAGGGCTTTTTGGCCAAGTTGACTTCCCTTGGATTTCTGCCTTTCCTCTTTGTTGGTGTTGTTGAAGACGTGGTGGCAGCCATCTTGGCCTAAATGTGGTTAGTACCCAACCGGAACCCAAAGTCTGGGGTTTTTCCTGTTCTTGGATTGTATGTCAGAGCCTGTGAAAGTAAAGCCTTTTAAAACTGCACCGATTCTTGAGTTTTCATTCATTCCCTGCTGACTTTGGAGGTAGAAGGGAACTCATTTCCTGGTATTGTGGGGACCCCAGTGGTCCCTGAGAACTTATTACTTTATAAATATTGACCAAGTCCATTGATACTTGGACTAGCAGTTTAGGCCTAGAGGTTCAATGCTTCATTGCTAGACCTACAGAGCTCAGGGACCACTAGCCTGGTCTCTAGGGCAATGTGGTGTCAGGAATAAACTTCAGACCCTTTAGGCATGTGGTCTCTTTGACTTTAACTATCTCCGGAAAGCCCCACAATATTTTTTGTTAGAGCAATAAACGTATAATCATTGTATAATGTAAGTCCAACAGCTCAAATAGTGAAAAAAGTATCTCCACAATTGTTAGTCTACCATATGTCAGACCTTATGGTCATAAGAAAGAAGCTTTGCATTTCAAATTGGGAAAATAAGCAAAAAAAAAATTGTTAATAAAAATCTACCTAGAATCAAGAAAGCAATTTGAAAAATCAAAATATATTTTTTTCGCAAAAAGAACTTTTTTCTGTGATATGAAACATATAGGTTTTTTTGTTATTTGTATTGTGTCACTGTCACTGTCACTGTCTTCCCATTTATCATCGATTTGCTAGAGTGGGCCCCAGTAACATCTCCATATGTCCTGTTTCATGCTAGTAGAGCCTAAGGCATCTGCTTGCTCCAGGAACATAAAGAGCCTCAATCCATTCCGGAATGAGGTCTATAATTGTTACTGGTATTTGGCATATATATCAAATACAACACGGGTAGCTTGCCAGGATCTGCCGTGCAGGTAGTATACTCTTGTAGGCATCTCTAAGTCCAGCATTTGATGAACCGCGAGGCCGCTTGGCCGCAAGCCAGGCGTTGATAGGCTGGTCTGCTGGGTGGAGGTCTGACGAGAGAAGTCCGGATGTGGAAAATGGAGGCCCTCATGGAGTGGGGGGGGTCGCCCTGGCTTGCTGCGAGGCTCTGCTGGGGTGGTGGGCCAGGGCTAGAACCCACCATCTCTCCTGGGCGCCTCGTGAGCAGCTGGTCACAGGGAGAGCCAGTAGCAGCTCTGCCCCCATGTCTGCAGTCTCTGGACCAGCATACCTGGAGCCGGATTTAAGAAAGACTGCCGCAGGGGTGGAACTCGATGAGCTGGGCGCTGATAGGCTGGTCTTCTGGGTGGAGGTCTGACGAGAGAGAAGTCCGGATGTGGAAAATGGAGGCCCTCATGGAGTGGGGGTCGTCTGGCTTGTTGGCGAGGCTCTGCTGGGGTGGTGGGCCAGGGCTAGAAACCACCATCCCTCCTAGGACCTTGTGAGCAGCTGGTCACAAGGCCAGCTGCTCACGAAGTTTAGTGGTTGTGTATGTACAATAAAACCGATTGTACATACACAACTGCTACTTGGGATTACTGCAGAGAAGCAATGCTTTGAGATTTAGAAATGGAAAGAGATGTAAAGCTATGATCATAAGGTAAAATTACAAACTCAAGAAAATAAACATGGTTTGGGCAGCAGCTATAGACAAATGCCGACTATAGAATCTAGATTCTGAAGATCTAATATTCAGATGCTATGTAAGGTGGAAGTGTCATGGAAGGCAGAAAAACGGGGTGGGAAAGAAGAAAGAGAAAGTGAAAAGAAACACATAAAGACCAGAAAAATACAGAAAGAAAAACAATATGGAACAGAAGGTACAAGAGGGGATAAGGGAGGAGAAATAAACGCGTAAGTTTAGTTATGTTATTAGTCTTCAAGGCTACAGTGAGTCTTTGTTTCATCAGCAATTTTTAATTCTTTTTAGTTTTCTTTTATAAAATAGACTGGTTATTAAAAAGAAATTTGTCACCTGGGATTGTGGAGGCCAATTAAATGAATAAGAGCAAGAACAACACTTAACCTTGCTTGCTGAACGGTCTGGCGTAAGTAACGACATGAGAACCACAAGAGGAAAACTCAAGGTGTGGACACCAAAACATGTCGCTTCTGCCCGTTGTTGGGATCCTTGTGCACTCTTGGGATCTGACTGCAAGTTTGGGAAGCCCTGAGGACTCACTCCCTCCATTGAGTTACTCCAGGAGTGCATTAGACATCTCAACCAGAAGCCTGACATCCTATTTTATTCCTTAAAAGAATGTAGGAAGAATAGTCAATAAAATAATAACGGAGAAAGATTTTGTGCCATTATCATTCACATGATAAAAAAAAACTGCTTTGAAAGTGTTTACTGAAGCAGTTTAATATAGGGAGTTAGTTATCCTGGTGATGGAAGATGAAAGGAATGAATGGACCATGACATCCTATTAGCATTAGATCAGCAAATCAGAAGACACTGGTTTCAGCAAATGGACAAGACAAATACTCCTGTTACTTCTGGAAGCTGAAAACTTTATGTGCTGAATGGTTGAAGTTGTTTGGACGTACTGGGAGAGGCAGATGCTAAGAAAGAAGATGGCTGAGCAGTCTCCTTCTCCCTCTTCGGCTGTCACCTACTGGTGGCCTTCACAGGATGACAGTTGGCATGTCTAGGTGAAAGCCAGGCCCGCTGTGGAATACTGCAAAGGGAAATTCGGAGTTGTCTGGGGGGAAACAAGCATATGTTTTAGGAAGGTTGTTTCTAGAATGAACTTTGAAGAAAGAATTACAAGAAGTATACAGAGTTCAGAGACCATGATGAAATTACAAGAGACGAGTGAAGGGTGACTAGGGAAGTTGCAAGTTCAGGGAAAAAAACTAAAGATAATTGGAAATAAGAGTATCAGATGTCAGTAACACATAGAAGTGTAGAGCATCACATAAATTTGTTTATGTTCTTGCATTCACCCTCAGTGTTAGCAGCCTAAGATTGTAAGCAGGCAAAGTATATAACATCCAGAACAAATAAGATAACAATAGGTTTAGCATATGCTAAGTGATAGAAGGATTTAAGGAAGAGATAAGGGTACTGTTGAAAATTCAGCAGTTTTTTTTTTTATTTATATGGCATGGATTTGGGCAAGTTTTAAAGCATAAAAAGAATGAAAATGCAAAGATGTAGGCAAAAATATGCTTGTCAGATTAGATTCAATCTTGACTGTAGTTCACTGGGGTGTCTCCGATAGAAAATAGAATGGTAACGATTAAGGTGCATTCAGCTAACAACAAGTACAGGGGACAGATGTCTATAAGTTTATCCAGTAGTTAGAAATAACTGCAACAAGAGGAACTGGGGGAAGTTGGGAAGTTATCAAAAAAAGTGAGCAATTTTTTCAGTATAATAAAAGTTAAGTATATATTCAGAAAATTAAAGAAAACGACTACTTTCCAACCACAAGTAATTACGAGAAGTGCATATTTTTCCAGAAAATATAGCTGTAGTCATCTGTTTTATACTATTCACTTTAATTCAGTTGATTTTAAATGATAACATAGAATGAGTGGTTTTGAAATCCAAGTATTTATTTTGTAGGACCATACGGAAATTCCACATGTTCAGCTTTGCAAACACATCTTCAAACATCCCAATAAGAACATCAGGCTAATCTCTGGGAATGTTTCCAATCACAGTCTTACAATAGCAGTTTTGAAAACTGGGAAACAAGATTCTGTAATCACAATGAGGGCAATGTGTTGTCAAAGAGGATAAAAGCAAATGATATACAGGTGGCTTTCGTATATACAACCATGTGCTTACATCTTGGAAGTATTCCAAAGGACAGGTCCTGAAAAGACACATCCCATTGGCAATGGACCAGGCAAATAATCAGGCAAGCTCTGTGATTCTATAGCACTTACAATTTAGAGCAACTCAAGGGAGAAAACTCCAACAAGGAAACCACTGCAATAATTGAGCCATAATTATTAGCATTTGAAAGAGAACATTAAAATTAAACTCAATGTACTGTGTCTGTTCTTCTTTAAAAATGGGACGTCATGTAGGGAAGAGAACTTTGAGCAAAGTCATCCCAGTTATAATATAAATGGAGTAATACTGACCTGAAAAGTCAGTTGAAGTGTGGTTAAAGGCACCTTAACTCAATATTTTAATGTAATTTGAAATTAGGTTATTTCCCTGATTAGAATCTTACAACATTTGGAATGGAGAGATAATATAGATAGGGTGTTTGTCTTGGACACAGTCAATTCAGGTTCAATCGCTGGTACCCCACCTCCAGCCCACCATGAGTGATTTCTGAGCTCAAAACAAGCATTAAGCCCTGAAAAATGCTTGGTGTAGGCACAACACCCAAACAAAGGGGAAAAAAAGAAAAGCATAATAAGAATCTCTGTGTTCAGAGCTAATGAGTCATATTAAGTCATATTCAGATTTCTTGAACTACAATCTGTGTTAGTCTGCTGAGCTTCCATAAAGAATTCAACATATGAATGATTTATCCCATTATTTAACGTGAGCATTCATGATCTAGATGAATGGCATTCCTGCTGATAGCTCCCTTACTGGTTAGCTGCCTGAAAGCAGATATTCGCCTCTCATCCCACATTGGGGAGGATCAAGGAAGGGATAGAAAAAATGAGAAAGGTACTAAGAGAGGTAGAGAGTAGAGAAACAGAGTTGTAGTAAGACTGTGTGTCTGTGATCTTATGATCTTACTAATCTTAGTTGCTAACTACAATTCCTATCTCAAAATATTGCATATATAATAAAACATCAATAGATGCATTAAGGGCTGGACACATACAGTAATGACACATTCTAATATTGTTGAGTCAAGAACCTTAGAATGTTCTACAGATCATAAAAACCTGGGCCATGGTTTTATTTTGACATTTCCGTACATTATTATATTTTTTGGTGTGGTTATTCCCTGAGGAGTTCAGCATTTCTATTGTCTCTGCATTGAGTAATTACTCTTGGTGATACTCTAAGAATATATGGGATGCTTGGGCTTGAATTTGGGTCAACATCACGTAAGGCAAACGCCCCTATATCTGTGCTATCACTCCGGCTCTCCACAGAGTTTAAGAGTCCTGACCACTGTTGTTTCTTGAAATGGTATCTCTATTTATCAGTGCACTGCATCTTTGAGGGCTTATATCCCACTTTTTGGGCTTGGCTCAGATCCTTCAGTCACAACTTTATTACAATATTTTCTTAGGTTTAAAAATGCTTATTGATATTTTAGTTAATAGATTAATGCACTGAAGCACAAATTTTTGTTCTGCTTTTTGTTCAAGAAACACTAAATTAGTGCTTGTGAATAAATAAATCTAAACTATAATATAAAATTGGGAACCCGATTTTATTTGTATGTCAAAAAGTATCTGAGTGTGTAGACATTGTAATTTGATCATAGGCTAAAATCTCATTGACCTCAGAGTAAACTTGTAAGACCAGAAATACTTATTATTTCTGACCCTTTCAGGGAACTCTTTGCTTGCCCGATACAACTATTTTTCTCTTTTTTAGTTATCCAGACTGATTTAACTTTTGGGAACCCACATTAAAACTTATTCACATTTTTGGTTTAGGATATGCTTTGCAAAAAATATGTATAGCTTATGAAGCATCCTTAAAAAAGGAACTTCAACAATCTGCTAGGCTCATGTAAGGAAACCCAAAAATTCAGTATACCAAACTGAGTTTTAAAAAAGAACTAAATTATCTTGATTGTAAAAGTGCAATTTGAGACTCATTTAAGTAAAACAATTTATTGGTAAACTGGTAATGAAATGGAATCTAATGATGATTTGTTCTAATCACTATGAGTGGTATCAATATTAGGGCTAGCAAAAGGCTGTACTAATTCTAAAGCCAGTAGACCTTTGTTATTAGTTATTGAAATCCCAGAAAATTTTGCAATCAAATGGAATTATATTCTCTTAGCCTAGCAATCTCTTACCCTGCAATGTTCACAGTAAAGATGAAGCTATGTAAATAGCCAACACTATCCTAGCTAAAGTATCAAAAACGTGGTTATGATTAGTAATTCACAAATCCAGTAGTCTTTATTTTATATATAACACAAAGCAAAATATTATTTATCCCTTATGTTTTGTTTAGCAATTCCTTAAGACACATAAACTTTCACTTTTAATACTTCTTCCTTAAAGGAGAAATATGGCCAACTCATTGTTTGTTGCAATTGTCTGTGGTATTTCTTACTGCAATATATTTGGAATAAAAAATTGTTATATAAATGCACAATTGGACCATCCATTCTCAATTTGACTAACTAAGAACTCCATTTATACATAATTCTGCCAACTAATTTATCTAACATCTGTCAGAATCATATAAACCCATTTCTTAGTAGCCAATGTAATTTCAACAATACATTTAAAATCATCCAAATACTTAATTCATATGGTTATCTCATGCTATGTTGCTAACTTTTTAACCAAAAAATTATATAAGCTGATATACATATCTCATAAAAAGATATTTGTGTTTTTATAATCCATCTAATGTATATATCTCATTTTGGGCAGGATATTGTATAATGATTGATGGATTAGGAGCAAAAATAACCAATTTGAGAAAGCCATAAACCTAAAATTGTCCAGTATTTATAAAGGGGAAGGAGTGTTTAGTCATTCTCTAGTTTAGTGAATTCAGTATTATCATAACATATTTATCAATGGAATATTTTGCCTTCTTAAAATCATCATAATTTAAATGCTGAGTTGCATTATCACCCTTGTAATAAGACTTAAAACTATAAACTATTCATGAACTACGCCAATTCCACGAGATGAGAGAGTTGTGGGGTAAGGAGGGCAGGTAACAGTTAGGATCTGATTCATCATTTCAAAGTGTTTGTTAAAACTAGAGTGAACATAACAAAAAATTTTCTATTTCTGCTACCCCCATATCCCAGTAAAAAAAAAATAAGGTTGAAATTTGAGGTTAAAGTTTTACCTGAAACTTTCTGGGAAATGAACATATGTCCCAAAAATATCACTTAGTATGTGAATGATAAAATGTAGAATGATTTAAAATCATTTCAAAGTAAATCAATGCCGGGAGTTGCATGACATCTGAATATCCCTCCAGAAAATGGAATGAACAATAAAATAAGTACAATCCCCACTCTGGTGGTCACAGAACTATTCTAAAAATATTATTTTTCATTTATATGCACATAAAACTTGTTTCTATTAGCAAACTGATCCCCTGTTGTAGTTCCAACCAAGGGGAATTCTTTATTATGATATTCCCACATAAATACATGAGAAAATAGTGGAAAACTGTTCAGCTGCTGCTTTCCTCCCGCTCAGATTATATACAGGAGAGCTGCTACTTCAAACCCAAGACAGGAGAGTATAATTATTCTATTCATTTTCACCATTGTGTTCATAATTCCAAAAGGAGTAATCATTTCAGTTCTGGGGATCTTGAGGAAGAAAATCTCACATGCACGGCCTTTGTTCATTGTGAACAACTCTATACAAAAGTGGAATAAAACTTAAATCTATTAGCTTGACAATAGGAAAATATGTATATTGGAAAATAGAATTATTTATATTTTTCTTTTTCAAGTATGGGGCAGAGCTGCTACTTGCTCTCCCTGTGCCCAGCCGCTCACAAGGCACCCGGGAGGGATCAGCCCTGGCCCGCCACCCCAGCAGGGCCTCACAACAAACCAGATGACCTCCCCCACCCCATGAGGGCCGCCATCTTCCACATTGCACTTCCCTCTCGTCAGAACTCCACCCCGCAGCAGATGAGCCTATCACAGCCTGGCTCGCGCTGCCACAAGCGGCTGTGCAGTTCAACAATAAATGCTGTATTTAGAGGTGACTACAAGAGTATGCCACCCACATGGCAAGCCTGGCAAGCTGTCCGTGTCATATTTGATATGCCAAATACCAGTAACAATTATATTAGGTCATTCCCATGACCTAATATAATTGTCTGAGGCTCTTTTATGTTCCTGGAGCAAGCAGATGCCCTTAAGCTCTACTAGCATGAGACAGGACATATGGAGATATTACTAGTGCCAGCTCAAGCAAATAGATGATGACCGGGAAGATAGTAATAGATAGTGATTTTCAAGTATTTAATTACTTAGGAATGTCCTGTTTTGTGTGAAATCAGAGATTTTTCCCCCCACCAAAGCAAGAAGCTTACACATCATCTATGAGAAAATGATTAGAATGAAAGTCCTCTTAATGTTTTAAATAAACATTTTATATTTTAGTAAATTAAATATGAACTTTTTTATTAATTTGAAATGGTGTCTGTTGAAATTACCTTGATAGTAGGGAAAATGTGAACTATGTAATTATATATAATGTATACCAGCAATATAAAATAATCCAACTGAAAATTATTAAAGCTTAAATACTTTTTAAAATAATGACCCCATAGTCATGTGATTGGTGAGACTGGAGTTTGGAATCTCAAGATCTTTAACATCTTCAGCTAATAAGGCCAGAAAAAATGAGGGAAGGAAGAATGAAAGAGGAGCAAGAAAATAAGGCGAAGTTAGAGAGCAAAAGAAGAGACACAAACAGTTGGCAAAAAAGACAAACAAATTAAGCATTGAAGTCAAGGGATTTCATTAAGTAAGTAAAAAGTAGACATAAAAGAAAATTCCAGGGTGGAAATAATAATGGAAAATACAGAAAACACATTAAAAACAAATGCATTAATAGCATGCAAATCCAGATATGATTTATTTCAAAAACAAATAAAATCTAACCCAATCATAGAAAGATAAGGAAGGCAGCATCGACACAAAAGATTAGAGAGGAAATGGAAAAGAACCAAAGACATGGAGGAAATTAAATGAATTAAACAATTCATCATTTTCTTCAAATCAATTTGAAAGCTAAATAAAATAAATGAGTTTCTGGGAAAATACAAATTGCCAAAATCAACAGATGAAGTGACTGAGAGCACAAACAAACTGCATGAAAGAATCCAGACACCTTCTGCAAAAAAAAACCTCTTCCTAACTATTGTGTCTCTAATAGTCTGGAAAAGGCCAAGAAGCAGAGGTTATTACTGGTTAATTTATCAATAGTTCAAGAAATTGATCGAGTTGATGCTATTTAAACTTGCCCATAATACTGAGAGCAAAGGAAAAGTTCAAAACTATTTTTAAAATCAAACATATCTTTGTTGTCAGAACAGAAGGAAGAAAAACTCATTTTCAAATATTGATTTGAAGGCCTCAAATAAAATAGACTTGTAAAAAAAATAAATTAGGAAGCACCATAGAGAGCTAGAGATTATTTCCAGAAAATAATATTTAATATTAAGAAATATATGCATAAAATAGTGAATATGTTATATGAATATATAGATATATATTTAGGAAAATTATAATGAAACTATATACAAGCAAATGAGACTTTGCTTTTGCAATAAACATATACCATGTATATGTGAGTCTCTGGCTTTATCCTTAACACCATACAGGCACATTAACAACATAGAAAATATAATTTACAACATTTTTCTTGTAACCAAAAACATGGTAAAATTTAATCTCTAATTTTAAAGAAAATCACCCAACTTTGAATAAAATGGCTGATAGATACCTTCATTGTAATATGTAATGGAATATTAAAATGTATAATCACATTTACAAAATATAAACACTATTATCAGTGCTATAAAGACTATTGTTATTCCATATTTTATAGTCAGTATGAATGCACAAAAAAGTATATGTTATAAAATACCTGTTAAAGAAGATAAATTGGGCTGGAGCAATAGTCCAGTGGGTAGGGTGTCGGGGCACTCCGCGGGGTCCCCGACAGTGCCGGGAAGCGAAGTTCCCTTCTACCTCCGGGCCGGGCGAGGAATGGATGAACACTCAGGGATCCGATGAGGTTTTAAAAGACTTTACTTATCACAGGTTCAGGCATACAAATCAGCAAAAGGAAAAACCCGATGCTTAGGATTCCAGGCTAGAACCCCAGCCACGTGTAGGCCAAGATGGCAACCACCACGTGTATAACTTCCAAGGGGAAAAACGCTACAAGGCGAGATTCCACCGGGAAGAAGAAGCCCGGGAGAGCGGGAACCTGCAAGTTTATACCCCCAGCAACTCAGACCTTCCTCCCATTGTTATGGAAAGCAGGGAGGGTCCAATGCCCTTAGGTAGTCCCTCCCTGCATCTCACCTAGGGCCTTTACTGTGCTAATGTTTTGAGCCGGAATGCCTTTTGAAATGTAGAGAAGGGGGGTTTCTGAGATGGCATGTCACTGTACCAAAAGATCAACACCAATGCCAGTTAAATATTTCTCCAAGCCTTCACAAGTCTCCTCTACTTCATTGTAGTTTTATATTTTATCAGGGAGCCATGCTTGTTTGTTTGGAAGCAAACAGCATTTCTCTCTGGTCTAATTACTTAGGTGTCCTTACGTGGCCAGGCTAATATGCTGGTAAGATCTAGCTAGTCCCACGATGATTGTGATAGCATGGGAGAATATTTATACCAGCTAGTACAGCATACATGGTCAGATAAACTTTACATTTAGACTACCCCCTTTATCTACGGAGTGATTTTCGGGAGGCAATCCAGAGCAGATGCAGCGGCCCTTAGGAGTCCTGCAACAGTAGGGCGTTTGCCTTGCATGCGGGCCGCCCATGCCGGCCTGGGTTCGATCCCCGCATCCCATATAGTCCCTGAGCAACGCCAGGAGTAATTCCTGAGTGCAGAGCCAGGAGTAACCCCTGAGCATTGGCGGGTATGACCCAAAAAAGCAAAATAAATAAATAAATAAATAAATAAATAAAATAAAGAAGATAAATTTACCATTAGTATAGACACAAAATTGATATGCAAATATTTATATTCACAAGAACAAATTTTTTAAAAAAGGTATTTTATTTTAATAGCACATGCAAATAAATTATATCCGTTATTTTTATATCATCTATGATATTGGTTCAGGTTCTCTGGAGAACCCTGATTTTAAAAATATAAACAACTTAAGGTCAAATGTGACATAAAGTATTTAGTGATTTATAATTAAAGTTAAGTACTCATACATTTAAATTCAGTAAGTCCAACTCATATTGCATTATATTGGCTCAATAAATCAAAATATTGGCATTAAATTGCTGATATTATGAGTGAAATGAACTAAATACAGTTAGTACAAGGAAAAAACTAATTAAGACAACTTAATGATATTTGAAAACTGTATAATACATAAATTCCTTGATTTTTTTTTAGAAAATTTATTTCATAGATATATTTTCACAGGTAGTCAATGCTATATGCAGGAGAACATTTATTTAATGTGGTGTAAATACAAAAAAATAAATCTGAAAGTTTGTCCAACTATCTACATGTGATAGAATTAATAACATAGCAGTTGGGTTCATATGTTGTATAAAAATTGAAATATTTATCAAGGTGGCTTTTTTGGATAAATGTTTTTAATACCATATATATGGCAATTTTAATTCACTATTACTTCAAAAACCAATAAATATATCTGTTAGCTAAAAATAGTTTTGCAGGACAGACAACCTTAAGATACAGTTTCTTGGACCAACGATGTACATGGTGCAGCTTGCATTGTGTCAGATTGTAGGTTAGATCTCTGCTTCTCGTGTTTCCTCATCTCTTTTCCATTAGTGTTGCCACTGTGGCTAAGAATTCCCAACAGATGTGTCCCCACAGTAAGGCAATAGAACAGTTTTAAAAATGTATAAATTATGAGGATGCAGAGATAGTGCAGAGGGAAAGGTGCCTTACATCACCTGATCCTTTTCAATCCCTGCTACCTTACATCATCCCTGAGCTCAAATGAGTGATCCTGATCACAGATATGAGTAAGTCCTGAGCAGTCAGGCGTGGCCCACAATACAAAAACAGCAACAACAAAAAAATAATGAAATACAAGAAAAATGAGTTTGAAATGTACTATTTAATTTTCCTAGGGGAGGAGGTTAGATAATACTACATATTAAAATCTTTCATATTGGAGATATTTACCATACACATAAATTATTTTAATGGAACTAATTATATTAAAGGGCCTGATCCTTTCAACTATAAAATTGTTTAAACTTTGTGAAGTAAATTATATTTTACTTCCTATGTGGGAAAAATAATTTACTTTCTCTTAGTAAGGAAATATATCCTTACACTGTATCACTGTATCATCACTGTCTTCCCGTTCATCATCGATTTGCTCGAGCGGGCACCAGTAACATCTCCATATGACCTGTCTCATGCAAGTAGAGCCCAAGGGCACCTGCTTGCTCCAGGAACATAAAGAGCCTCAAACCATTCCATCAGGTCATGGGAATGAGGTCTATAATTGTTACTGGTATTTGGCATATCAAATACGACACGGGTATCTTGCCAGGCTCTGCCGTGGCGGGTAGCATACTCTTGTAGTCATCTCAAAATCCAGCATTTATTGATGAACCATGCAGCAACTTGCAGCTGCGCTGAGCCAGGCTGTGATAGGCTGGTCCGCTGGGTGGAGTTCTGACTCAGAGAGAAGTCCGGATGTGGAAAATGGAGGTCCTCATGGAGTGGGGGGTAGTCTGGATTGTTGTGAGGCTCTGCTGGGGTGGCGGGCCAGGGCTAGAACCTGCCATCCCTCCCCGGCACCTCATGAGCGGCTGGGCACAGTGACAGCCAGTAGCAGCTCTAATATCCCTTACAGTGAGTGATAATTTTATTAAAATGTAGATTTTGCTTTCTTCAGGGATAAATAAAGTTTCAAGGTTGCATAAGTATAAACAGATATCATTGAGATGAATTTTGTTGTTGCAGTTCATACTTGTCACAATGTTGAAGGTGGTGCATTTGGTTGTAGAACTTCACAGTAGTGACAGTCCTCACATCCTTTGTTGCCACTCTGGTCTTGATGTATCACAATGGCCTGCAGCCAGGCTTGCTTGTAACCTCAAGTGGCAGTGCTGGGGAATGCACTTGGAGTCTCATGCTTGCAAAGCAAATGCTCTATCCCCCCTACCTTAAATGGGCATAATTTTGTCTGGAATTAGCAAAATGCAGTTTTTATTTTGGACTGAAACTTATCAGAAAAAAAAAAGAAGTGAAACATTTTTCTTTATTTAATTCTAAAGATATAATTTTTGCATGATTATGATCTGTCATAACTTTTTCTATAACTCCTATCTAGGTACAACTAACCAAAAAATCTATTAGCTCAGGTTCTGAAAAATGGCATACACTAAATTCAGAGCCCTAAATATATTGTAAAGATAAACCTGAACTTTATTTCTTATTTCTGCTTGGCAGACATCCCTCCTTTCCTCCCTCTATCTGTTCCTCCCTCTCTCTCTTGTTTTCCTTCTTTACTTCCTCCTCCCTCTCTCCCTTCATTTCTTCTATTTTCTTTTTTCCATTCTTTCATTCTATCTTGTCATTTCTTACCTCTCAGATGAACTTTCAGTACAAGTACAACTTAATAACTCAACATTGTTCTCCAAATAAAGTAGAAGGTTTCTCTGTGACAAATTTTAAATAATTTGAGAGTTTATTTTTGCTTCAAAAAGACAGTATCACTTGTACCACTTGTCTTTGCATTGTTCATCGATTTGCTTAAGCAGGCACCAGTAACATCTCCATTTGTTGGGAATGAGGTCCATTATTGTTACTGTTTTTGGCATATCTAATACACCATCGGTAGCTTGCCAGGCTCTGCCGTGCCTCTGGGTTCATCCCAGGTAGCCCAGTCTTTTTCTATGTCAGAGCGTCAAACATCCAGGGACCACGGGGCAGAGTCCTGGGTGTAGATACGGTTGTCTCCTGACTGCCATCTGCTGACGCAGCTGGGCACTGCAGCCACGCCTGCAACACCTCGAGGGGCAAAGGATAGTACTGTGCTATATTGAACATACCATAAATCCTGGGAGAAAACTCCAGACTTTGTGCACTGAGTCATACGGAAGGCAGAGAGGATAATTTTGGAGTTTGCAACCTGGCTTTGCCTTATATTGCACTGAAAATCGGGACATATCTGTGCTTTCTTCTGAGCTCAGGTTGGAGCAAAGGGTGTATATTGGTATGGGAACTGGATGCTAGCCATACAGATTTCAGAGAAATAGCTTGAAGCACCTATTTTGGAAACACACAGTCATGAGTTCAATTCCCTTGTGGCCCATGTGCACAAATGACAATCCTGGCAGGTCTGATATCTGTGATCCCAGTGCCACAACTAGCTTCTGCCTGCATCATCATCATTTAAGAATAAACACAACAAAATGTTGTGTGACCCCTAGCAAGCAATGCCACTTAAACAATTTGTGAGTACTGTCACCAGGGGTAGTCCCTGCTGCTGAGGAGTGTGTGACTACAGCAGCAATAGGTACCAAGAACCACAGCCATGAACTGTGTGCTTTAACTAAGACTGAAACCCTGGCTTAGTTTGGATGAAAACATCTTAAGTAAAAGACTGCAAACCTGGGTGAGCTTCATGGCTGAAAATATAGAAGAGGGACATCTGGTGGAAGCCATAGCTCAAAATGATTGAGCACCACGGCCAGATATGCCTGGAATCTTCAGTCATTGCAAGAAGAAATAAGGGAAGGAAAAAGAAGGGAGGGAATGAAAAAATGAGAGGACCAATATCTAGAACCATCACTTTGCTTAAATGTACCAGTTTACCTACATACATTTAGTTATGGCTGGCCAACCATACCTCTCCTGCTAAGCATTAAGATGCTCTGCTATGTGTTTATTGTCTCATGCTCTGCTGACTGTTTTTTCCTATTTTTTTTCAGCTGAATGTTTGCTGATATTCTTGGTTTCCTTTTTCCAACCCTGCAGTGACCTTTATTTGAAGTCCTCTGAAATTTTATTTACCAGAATGAAAGTTTATTTCACACCACACTGCTCCATGGTGGGTAGCTGCTGGGCTCTACACAAAGGATCAGGGACAAAGATTCCTGGAGATAAGACCCACAGATGCCCGAGGGAGCGAGCATCTAAGTTCTTAGTCGGAGTTTTAGATCAGAGCTGCCAGTCACCCATCTTGAATGGGTGAACTACTGCAGGGATTTAGTGCTGTCCTTTTGTAAAAGGGCTGATGGTAAACAAGGATCTCAAAAGTCACAGGCGAAAATCATGCTGAATATCCTCTAGTGGGTAGATGTCAAGCACTGTTAATTCGGAATTATTATCTAAAGTGAGAATATAAGGAGTCAGAGAAGAGAGTTGTTGGTCGAATGGAAGTCACTTACTGCAAAAGAAGTCAGCATCCATCCCACAGCACCTCAGTGGGATGAGACACAACAAATTCTTTAAGTATATTTTAATTAAGTGCTAAGAGCTGAAACCAACCTGGTTGCTACGTTTGTGCTAAACTAATACAGGAGGGAGAACACATCCCTTCTGTTTGCTCTAGGAACCACCTGGCCCAGCCAACTAACTAAATGCCTTACTTAGCAAAATTAACAGATTTCTCATCAAAGATTCACTTCTGGGAACTTCAGTTCATTTCTCTGTGGCAGGTAATGCCACATAATTAGGCTTTATATGCTCCCTCATAGCCACGAGAGATGCCTCATCTCCACTAGAACCTCTCTATACAAGGTTGACCAAAAAAAAAAAAAAAAAAATCACCCAACCACAAAATCTAGGAGAAAAGTACAATTCCCACTTATCCTGCTTTGAGGCACATTTAAGAATAAGGGTGATGGCCCTCTTTCACTGTGCGAAATTTCCGAATAGCAGAGATATCACTGAACTTTTTTTATAGTCATGTCAGTTGAGATCAACAAAGACACCACGGTATACTGTGAAACTTCTTCATATGATGAAACCTAATTTTCTGAGGTTGACAGCTAACATCTGATGAAGACTACAAATTTCGTCCTTCTTACCTCAAAATTAACACCTTTCAGAAGTAAAATAACTCAATCTGCTCTTCTTCATATGAAGGCAAAATCTGATACCAAAGACTGTTAAACAGTTAAGTTGTATTATTTGTGATTAGAAAGCAGTGGTGGAGATAGTACAGTGGGTAAGACTCTTGTCTTACGGGAGCTAAAGGAATTTGATCCCTAGCATTCCATATGGTCCCCTGAACCCCACCAGGAGTGAATTCTGGGAGCAAAGCCAGGACTAATCCCTGAGAGCTATGCACAGTGTGGTCTCAAAAGCAAACCAAAAAGAACATAAAAGCAAAAAAGTCAGGACTGGAATCAGTTTCCAAATTTTTATACCTAAATGTTGCATTTCACTTAGACAATGTTTATTTCTGAAAATGAAATACACTCTTTCCAGAGACTAAGCCTCAAAAGTATTCTAGAAAATGTGAAATGTTGGCTGAGACAGTTTTATAATGGTACTATACATAAGCATTGCATCAAAATGCAGTTTACATTTTTAGGGATGTGTGTCGAATTTCGGAGTAGTTTCATCAAACTTGTCTGGCAATAAGACTTGCTTTAGAATTCCTATTAAAATGATATAAGCTTGGCCTGACCTTGATCTCCTGAATATTGTTATGAGAGGTGCCAGGTATTTGTTTGTAACCAAGTTGTCAGGTATTTTTCACTTAAGGCAAATGTGGAAATAATACAATCTAGACCAATGGTTTACAATACTGTCTGTACTTTGGAGTCTGTGATGTATACCACATACATAAACTATATATGTACATTCACTGTCTTCCCGTTCATCATCGATTTGCTCGAGCAGGCCCCAGTAACATCTCCATATGTCCTGTCTCATGCTAGTAGAGCCCAAGGGAATCTGCTTGCTCCAGGAACATAAAGAGCCTCAATCCATTTCGGAATGAGGTCTATAATTGTTACTGGTATTTGGCATATCAAATACAACACGGGTAGCTTGCCAGGCTCTGCTGTGCAGGTAGCATACTCTTGTAGTTATCTCTAAGTCCAGCATTTATTGATGAGCTGCGCAAAAGCGGCAGCACAAGCCGGGCTGTGATAGGCAGGTCTGCTGGGTAGAGTTCTGACGAGAGAGAAGTCCGGATGTGGAAAATGGAGGCCCTCATGGAGTGGGGGTCGTCTGGCTTGTTGCAAGGCTCTGCTGGTGTGGCAGGCCAGGGCTAGAAACCGCCATCCCTCCTGGGTGCCTCGTGAGCGGCTGGGCACAGGGAGAGCAATAATTTAAATTTAGATATGTGTTTAAAATTTAAAATTTAATTCATATACAATTTAATTTATACAAATAAATTTAATTAATTTATATACTTTAAGATATATGTAAATTAAATCTCTCCTCAGATTATTATAATAGACTCCTAGGAATGTGACCCAGTGTTCAAAACTTAAGCTTCTCGTTTCTCTGCATACTGATCTTAGTGAAATGCAAATCATAACTATAGGAGTCTTTGAAGGGATCTGAGATTTCACCTTTCTGACCAGTTCCCAGGTGAGCGGAGATCATCACTGAGTAGAACACAAAATGAACAGAAACAAATTAGAACAGTGCTTTTAAAATCTAATCCCCTCAATTGTGACATCAGTTTCCTAAGGGAACTGCAAACATGCAAATACATTGGTTCACTGCTAAACTTTTCGTACTGTCTTTTCAGAAAGCTTGGAATTCAGACTTAGCCTTTATAACACACTACCATGGGAGATTCACTCTCATTTATTTCATACATTGAAATTCCACCAGTGATTGTGTTTAAGAAGTTCTGAGAACATCCCTTCTTGACCTTTTGGCTAAGATAAAGTGACATACCTCTGAGAACCAGGTTAAGAGATAATACAGGGCCTTAGGCATTTGTCTTGCATGTAGTCTACTATGCCCAGGACCAGACGGTTTCCCCAGCTTTGCCAGGAGCTGCTTTCAAGAAGAAGCATTCAGAACCATTAATAATTTGAACAAAAATTGGTGCCTAGGTCATCAGAAGCCTTATACTTACAAATAGTTTGGATTTGAAATCAGAAAATAATAACGTTTAAACTTGGAGTTCAGCTTCTTAGTTATGTGAACATATAGGGTGAATGCTATAAACCTGAGTTTCTGATTTCCTTACTTTAAAAATGCTCAGAAAAGCGTCAATACTTTCTTTAACTGCTTTACTTGCTTACTTTAAGGGGCCGCATGAGTGTTATAAGTAGAAAAACTATATAGTTGGCTATGGCAACAGAGGGTAGGTAAAGAAACACAATTTTAAATCTGACTCTGGCTTTAAAAAATCAGTTTTAAAGTTGATTTCCAACTCATGTAGAAAAGTCAAATAACAAATCCTAATTAAAAGCAAAAAGGTGAGTAAGAAGCATAGGAAAGATAGTTACATTTACTGAAAACCAGTTTGGACTTTTACCTATGGCATTTTAGGTTTCAATTTCCCTGATAAATGGAAAGTGAGAAATTTAGGTATACAGACAACTAGATTGAATTGCCTTTGGAGTAACCTTGACAGCCTATTGTATCAGAAAACTTTAACTGGAGTAATGTTCTAGTCAGTAGCTATGTGACATATTATTTAAAATTTCTGCTTCGGATACATTCAGTAAAATGGATATAACATCAGCTCTAGCAAATAGTAGCATACCCAAAAAGAGGTACATTTTTGTCAATTTTCCCAATTTTTAATAATGAGTTATCGGGAAATGCCCCCGTGGTCAATGACAGTGCCGAGAAGCGAGTTCCCTTCTACTTCGGGGCCGGTGGGGAATGAATCAAGACTTAGGAATCCGATGCAGTTTTAAAAGGCTTTACTTATCACATACATACAGATCCACAATCGGAAAAACCCTGTGCTTAAGATTCCTGGCTAGAACCCCAGCCACGTGTAGGCCAAAATGGCGGCCACCACGTGTAAAGAGGAAACAAAGACAAGAAGGGTGCGAGCTCATAAAGAGAGAGCCCAAAAGAGAGCATGAGAGAGGAAGCAGGCTAGTTTTATACCCCTGCAACTCAGATCTCCCCTCCCACTATTATGGGAAGCAGGGAGGGTCAAATGCCCTCAGGTAATTTCTCCCAGCACCTCACCTAGGCCCTTTTATATGCTAATGTCTTGAGCCAAGATCTGCCTGGAAAAGCCTTTCTAAGGTAGGGAAGGGGGTTTTTCGAGATGGCTCTTAGAGGGAGTCCTGCAACAATGAGTCATTGTTTTGTTTTTTTTTTTTTTTTTTTCTTTTTGGGTCACACCTGGCAATGCTCAGGAGTTATTCCTGGCTCTGCATTCAGGAATTACTTCTGGCGGTGCTCAGGGGACTATATGGGATGCAGGGAGATCAAACCTGGAGGGCCATGTGCAAAGCAAATGCCCCACCCGCTGGACTATCGCTCCGGTCCCTGTGAGTCATTGTTAAGCAAATCAGGTTTATGGTAAACTTTAATATTTTTGACAGATTTTTGGAGAAACTCAGTTTCTCTGACTTTCTCTATATAGCAGAGACAATAAGCTGAACTATTTGATATACGCAGATTCTACATTCAAATTCATTCATTTTTATCTCCTAGATATGTCCAAAACAGTAACAATAATGGACCTCATTCCCATTGAGATGAATGGAGTGAATGGAGATGTTACTGACCCCCGTTCCAGCAAATTGATTAACAATGAGAAAACAAGTGACAAGTGACAAGATTAAGTGTTTCTTATTTTTTCATTGCCTAGAGAAGCAGATCTCAGTGGGAGACCAGATCATCCTTTGCCCAAGCCTCTTCCTGTGAGTTCCCAGGATATCACACAATGATCACAGGGGGAAATTGCAAAAACTCAGGACTAGATGGAGATTAAGAGCCCCTAGTAAGATTTAGGGGCAGAGTAGAGAGGAAACAAGTTCAGAAGGGTTTTGAGACTGGAAAACAGTCGAAAAACACTGATTGAGAATACTCAGTATACTCATGACAGTGCTTTTTTTTTTTTTTGCTAAATTCACTGTCTTCCCATTGTTCATCGATTTGCTTCGAGTGGGCACTAGTAAGATCTAACATCTCCATTAGTCTTGTCACAAGCAAGTGCAACCCAAGGGCATCTACTTGCTCCAGGGACAGGAGGAGCCTGAAACCATTCTTCAGGTTATGGAACTGAGGTCCATAATAGTTACTAGTCTTTGGCATAAAAAGTAAATAAAACACGGTAGCTTGCCAGGCTTTGCATGTAGGTGGTATAGTCTCAGTAGAAGGCTCATAACCCGAACATTTGCTGATGAAACTTAAAGGGGAAAGATCAGGTTTTCTCTTACTAAATTATTTTCTCTTTATCTACTATTGCTGACTTTTTGGGTCCTTCTGTAGTTTCATTGTATTTTGTTCATTCCAAGCTTTTCTTTGCTTTGTCTTCAGGGTAAGACTCTCACCGTCTTATCTGAATCTCCCTCTTGTGGTTTTGCAGCTGCTTCTAAGTTGACTCCTAGGGCCCCTGAGGGAGAAAAGGCCTCCCTGGAGATGATGGGTTAGTACTCCCAGGTGACCGCAGACATTGCGAGCCAATGACAGCCAGCAAACATGTCTATTTTACTGGTTCTGAAGAAAGCCGCTCTACATGAACCCTGCAACCAGACTGCAGCTGGACAAAACATAATTTTGCTTTTTTTCTTTTCCAAGCAGAAGGTTTGGTCTGGTGCTGTTTATTTTTAATACAGTTTTCAATTCCTCACCATGTATGAGACTATTTTCTCCTTATTCGCAGCTACTTTTGCCTATTGTGTCTGGGTTTGGAGTGTGGAGTGACACGCTTTTAACCCTATTCTCTACTCTGTTTACTGGCTTCAAAGACATTTATTTAATTTAATAACATGGCACTGGCCTTTGAAATTAATCTTTTAATTCCTGTTCTTGCATATTTAGAAAGAAAAAAAGGTCATAGAGTATCAGTTAATGTCAGTCCAACATGTTTTTATGATCTGAATGTTTGACCATAAAATTGACCAAAGGGGATCAGGAGGTCTTGCCAAAGGTGGAAACTACCACAAATGTGTGGGAGCAGAGGTTACATAAGATGGAGAAAGGAACAGTGGACCAATGACTGTTGAAAGTCTGTTACAATTCACAACATGTAAGAGAGAAAAGAGAAAGAGAGAGAGAGAGAGAGAGAGAGAGAGAGAGAGAGAGAGAGAGAGAGAGAGAGAGAAAAAACAGAGAAAAGAGATGGAGAACCTGCCATGGAGGCAGGCTAGGGAGGGAAGGGTATCGGGGACATTGGTGGTGGGAGGTGGGCACCGGTGGAGGGATGGGTGCTAGAACACTGTATGGCTTTAAACCCAAACATGAACATTTTTGTAATTGTCAAAAATAAAAAAAAAAATAAATTCAAAAAAAAGTGACCACAAGGGGTCGGAGTGGTCACACAGAGGGTAGGTTGCTTGTCTTGCACACAGCCGACCTGGGTTCAATCCCTAGTATCCCATATGGTCCCCAGAGCAGTTCCTGGAGTAATTCCTGAATGCAGTCTGGAGTAGCCCCTGAACATTTCCGGTGTGACCCAAAAAGGCAAAAAAAAAAAAAAAAAAAGAGTCATCACAAAATTGCAGAAAATGAAAGTCCTAAATGTGAGCCTAATATTTTGATAGTGAACATGGTATAGCAGCACAGCAAGTTTAAAATAAAGAATCCAAATATAGATAAAGAATCAATCCCCTCAAAAATTAAAAAATGGCGAAGGAAAAGGGTCTGATAGTACCCTCTTCAACAAAATCAGCTTATAATGATATTTTCTTTATTTTTGCTCCCCATGTCTACCCAGCCTCAGCAATGCAGGCAACCAAAGGGTCCTTTGTTCCTCTCTCACTGCCTGTCACTTCATTGCTTTTCTTCATCTGAAGCCCCTGGGGAAGGAAGCTTGTTGAGTCTATAGCATGCCTTTAAATTGCCCATTTTCCAGTTAATTTTTCCCCAGCTGCCAGTGACAAAAACAGATCAACCTTTTACAACTTGATAGATTGTTCTATACTCTCTATCATCAAAAACTAAAAGAAAAGAAAAGAAAAATATAATAAAAGAGTGGCAGGAAAGCTGCCAATTTGTCGACTTTTCCAAAGGACTTGTCCACTCACCTCATGCATTGTCCAAAAAGCTTACCTGCCCTGACCTGCTACACTATGTGACCGAAACCTCTAAACATGAAAAATGTTGTGATTGTATATTTCACAGTGGTATAATAAAATATTTAATAAAATTAAAAAAAAATAAATATTTAAAAAAACACATTTGAAAACCCATCAATTAAAAAAGACTAACTTGAGGGTGTTTTTCATATTTCCTTTAGGTAACACTATAGTTTATAAGAGTGTGAATGTTTTTATGCTTTAACGGTAAAGATTTCACAATGTCATACTGCCTGCGTGACCACAACTTTTTACACAGTCGGTCATCACCTCCATCTTTCCCTCCTCTTCTGCTAAACTCTGTGCTGTGGTTAGCATCTGAGGTTGCTTTCACTGGACAGTATCTGTGCTAAGTAGAATTTTGTTTCACAGAACACTACCTGTGCTAAGTAGAAAATGTTGTTTATTTGCTTTTACAGGAACTAGGTTATATTAATTTCTGAATCAAAATGAGAAAAAAAACTGCATTCTGAACTTGTCTCAATAGAAACATAGACCCCTTCTTTATTGGAAACTTATTATGAAAAAGCTTACAAAGAAAAATAACTCTAATGTGAAAATCAAAAGTTAAAAATGTGAACTGTATTTTTTCTCAATATTACTAGTGAGCTTTAAGATTTATTTCTGCAGGAGTGGGAAATATTGGTAGAGTTGGGGATTTATTACATATTAAAACTGATCTAGACTCAAATAAAAATCTTTGAAATATAGTGTGTATTCACAGAATATTTAAAGAAAATAAATATAAATGTATTTTATTAGCATGTAATTTTCTTTTTTGTTATCCTGCTTTCACCATTACTTTTCTTTTCAACTGCCAACCAAACAAAATAGCAACCTAGCATATAAGTGGCAGATCAATCAATGAGCAGAGTAATAGTGTTTTTAGAGTTAGTAATAGTGTGTTGATGTTTCAATAAATAGTAGCATATTAAATTAAATATTTTTCTTAGGAATATTATCAGAGGCCAGTCATCATAAGGCAATCATCATAAGGTGAGGTCAAATATTGTTAAGCACATTTTATAGTTCTAATTTCTTTCATCTGGATAGATTCCAGCATTGAGAAATTCTTTGAAAAGTACATTAGAATGCATACACGTGGATTCCAGGAAGGATGGGATCATACGAGTTCACATCCAGTTCAGTCAATTTAACTGTGCTTCAATATATGAAAGTACATTGACCTTGTATTTGGTTTACTTCCGAGACAGCCTCTGATTACAGAGCAGAAGGAAATGACCCAAGTGGAACCAATGTTTCTCTAGAAGAAATGTGTTAATATGTTGCTTTGTGTGGTCTAAAAATTGATCTCATGAAAACTTGGGAAGTCCATTCACTCAAAGCAGAGATCCCTGATCCTGCACCAAACATAATTCATGTCAGACTACTGCATGTTATCATTACCCCAATAGTACCCACAGATCTGGGAAGCATCCTCAAAAATACACGATTAGAGAAAACATCGAAGAACACCATATCCTAAATATATCAGTTTTCTATTACAACTCTTTTAGTGAAGTTATATCTAAAAAATTACTCTCCTCATTTTCTTCTGGGATCATATAACTTGGGGGTTGGGGTTCACGAAAGCCTGAGAGAAACAATCACTACGTTATTAACACCCCCGAAGACTTCCTTTCTCTCTACTGCCCCTCAGTTGATTATCCTGAGTCCCCAGTGCCTTAGAGGGACTTTGTTTACTTGTGCAAAACTCCACCTTGTCCAGATATATCAGTGCTGTGCTCTCTTCTGCTTTGAAAGACACAAGCTATCTTAATGTTTGAGGGTTTAGATTACTCTGAAGTCTCAGAACACTCAGCACTTCAAAAAAAATCATGAGGTTGCTTCATTTTTTCTGGTTCATTCCAAGCATTTGAAAGCAGTGCTCTTCGTGCTGGAAAGGTTGATTTCCTGTAGCAATCCTTGGCAACCCCATATGATGCCCAGAGTTTAGGTAAGAGTCAATCATGGGCACTGCCATGTGTGGTCCCAAACAAAAGCAAACCAAAAAAGAGCAGTACTCTCACCAGCTTCTGCATTTGCCAATGGAGATCAGAATCTGACTACTCACCTCCACTCATCCAGATAAGGTTTTAAGGACATTTTGTGTAAATAGACAGAAATAAAATCTAAGATTAAAATATGCAAAGCTACACCTCAATTTTGGGTATTGAAAAAGGAAAACAAAACCTGAAATCTGAAGTCTTCTCCACTACCACAATCACAACCTTCTCTTTTCAGTGCCTTCATATGTAAAAATGGAGTAAAGTTAGTGCTGTTCACATTGCAGCTTTGCAGTAAGCAGGACCAAACCAAGGAATTCTGCATGGAGTCAAAGGAATACTATCAGAGAGTAGGTTGGGGCAAGTATGTAGAGGAAACTAAGCAACCTTTCCTAGAGTGAGTTAAAGGGTCCTGGGTTATACTGACTTTGTTGGTACCTGTGAGATTTACGGTTATGAGTGTCATTAAGCAAATTAAATAGAAACCAGAGATGCTTAAATATAGAGAACATAACACCTACATAGTATGAGTATATATGTATATGTAATGTATTTATAATGTATATAATATGTACATTATATTTAGTTTGTATAGCATATATATGTACGCATACATAAATGTGCATATATGTATATATGCAGTATATATATATCTGTACATATATTCACATAAAGTCATAAATGTGTATTTAAATGCATAAATGTGTATTTATGTACTACAATCCTAATTCCTTATGGTATCTCACTTTGTTATGCTCTTGTGGTCATAAGTTTCTTGAATTGAGATCCTTACAGATATATATAAAACTTCAATAGTTTTGAAAAAAAGGAATGGAAAAGGTTTTTTTTTTTTGAATAGGAATGAATTTGAGTCCTATTTTAATGTACCTTTCATATAGCTCTACAATATCCCAATAGGGGGAGAAAATATGGATAGTACTTAGAAAAACAAGTTCTAATTTTAGCAAGAAAAAGATTGTGTGAGTTTTATCAACTCATCACCTCTATTACATTTTTTGTCAAATATAAAAGCCAGGTGATAGGATTTTTAAAGGTTCTTTGTATTATTGAATTAGAGTGAACTAATCTCTTGGTATTTCCAATCTTGACACATTAAAATGGTTTTCTGCACTAAAGATTTAGGTTGAAAATGTCAACAAAAAATATTTGTTGAAGAGCTTGGATACATGTGCCTTAATGTACAAGGAAGTTATGTTATTCATTTAGAACATTGATTAGTCACCACCTACAGAAAAGGAAAAAAAATACCTATAATAAATGTAGAAACTGCTGTGAAGGCTACATCCTTAAATAAAAAGTTCAAATAGATTTCTATTTCTATATGTGTATGTTATTTCTCTTTTTGATTTAACACTATTTGAACCAAATATTTTATTGTTATGCTCCAAACAACATGTCTGGCTAAAATAAATATTGGATTTCACAGATATAAAAAGTTGTTTTTTTTTTTACCTTTCAAATGAACTTTACAAGGTTCCAGAAGGTTCCAGTGACCTGCTCCATAAGTAAATGAAATGTCTTTTGCTGCAATAAATTTTGAATTGGGAGAAGTTAAATTGAAATGACATTTTAAATTTAAAATTAGTTTTAGTAAATTCAATATTGACCGTACACTACTTGGAAGTACTTGACATGTAACACATCAGAGGATGGTCCTTCCTTCAAGAAAGCCTCATTCTTTGTGTCAAGAAAAATATTTATCTACCCTTTTTTGAAATCTTTGAATTTGATATTTGAAATACCAAGTTAAATCGCATGTGTTTTCTACAAAAGTGCTTTCATAATTCAATTTATTGAATTAACTTAGTTTTATAAACTTTTAAAATAAAATAGAATAGATATTTATATGTAAATCTTATTCTAATTATAATCTATAACAATTGATATATTAGCTTGAACAATGCAAAGTGATTTTTCTTAGTTTTAAATGCTACAACTCAAAACTGAAATTTATACAGTAATTTAATCTGACTTCTTTAATTCATTATCATCAGATTATTCAGGTCATTGTGTATTAAAAATACTTTTATATTTTTATTGCAGTGGGATTAGAGTTAGAGTACCAGGGATTTGATCATACTTTTGCATAATTCTGACTCAAGTTCAATCCTCAGTTTTGGACATAATCCCAAGAGCACTACTAGAAGTGTTTTGAGAGCACAGAACTTGTAATAAATCCTGAGGACAGTTAGTTGTGGTCCAAACCGTTGCCAAAGTTAAATAAATAAAACTGACATTTGTATTGCTGTATGGTTGTCCTTTATTAAGTACACCACAAATTTATTTATTATGAAATGAATAAAAAATTAAATTTCTGCTAGGTGAGACTAATACAAAAACACACAACTCATGTACAGATAATTTTTTAAATATAGCTTGAATATATAGATTAAACTAACGTTATATTTACTTTTAGTACTTAGTGCAAAAGTTATCCAGAATAGTTTAGTCGTTTATATTCCCATGGTTAGTAACCACATTAGCTTCTTCTATTATCTAGTTATCTTCCCATTTAATTGATGTTTCCAATTGTGATAGATTTTGTTCTTGATTTTTCTAAACCTTTTAATATTTTTATATATAATCTATGTGTATATTAATTCTATTCCCTTTAAAATAATAATTTCAGTTATTTTTGTCTCTTCAAAAGTAGTCTTTTTATGTATCTTCTTAATATAATTATTTAAGCATTCTTCATAAATTCAATATTTCTATCATGCTAGATGTATTTGTTTTTATTATTTTCTAGTGAATCACAGTGAGATACACAGTCACAAAGTTGTATATGGTTGAGTTTCAGTCATACAATGTTCCGTCACCTGTCCCTTCATCAGTGTAATTTCCTACCACCAGTGTCCCCAGTTTCTGTCCCCTCAACCTCCCACCTGTCTCTATGGCAGGAACTTTTCTTCTCTTTGCCTCTGTCTCTGTCTCTCTCTGCCTCACTCATTCTCTCTTTCATTTTAGGTATGATTTGCAATACAGATACTAAAAGATAATCAGGTAAATCCCTTTACTTACTTTCAACACACAGATCCTGTCCAGAATTATCGTTCCCAACTATCACTGTTATACTGGAACGTTCTCTATCCTAACTAGAATTCACTCCCAGACACTAGTTTGGCAAGCTGTCAACAATTGACCAGTCTTTCTGACCCCTGCTTTCCCTGGCCTTGGATGAATGCAGTTATTCTAATGCAGTCATTAAATGAATGCAGTCATTCTATATCTGTTGTTCTCCTGACTCATTTGAATTAGCATAAATTTCTCCAGATTCATTTATTTATAAGCAAATTTAATAACTTCATTTTTCAAATTGGCTGCATAGTATTCCATTGTGCATATGTGCCACACTTCTTTTATCCAGTTGTCTGTTTTCATATACTAGGTTGATTCCAGTTCTTGACTATTGTGAAGAGTGCTGCAATGAACACAGAAGTGCAGATAACTTCTGCTGTGTGTTTTTGGCCCCCTGGGTATACTCATGAACGTGGTATTGCTGAGTCAAATAGGAACTCAGTTTCTACTCTTTTGAGGAATATTGTTATCATTTCCTATAAATGCTGGAACAGTCAGCATTCCCACAAAACAATGAAGGAGAGTTCGTTTTCCTCCCATCAGCAACAGCACTGGTTGTTCTTATTTTTTTTTAATGTGTGCCAGTCTCTGTGGTGTGAGACAATAACTCATTGTTGTTTTGTATCTTCCTGATGGTCAGTGATGTAGAGAATTTTTTGATGTGTCTTTTTACCATTTAAATTTCCTCTTAGAAGAAATTACTGTTCATATCTTCTCCTTATTTCCTGGGAGTTGGATTTTTTTCTTGTAATGTTCACCAGTGACTTATATAACTTTGATATGAATCCTTTATTCAGATGGGTAATTGGTATATATTTTTTTCCCATTTAGTGGGCTGTCTTTGTATATTATTAGACAGTGTTTCTTTTGAGTTGCAGAAGCTTCTTAGTTTCATGGAGTCCTATTTGTTTATATTTGCTTCCATTTTCTTGATCAGTGGTGTTTCATCTTTGAAGATCCCTTTGGCTTCAATGTCATGGAGAGTTTTCTTATGTTTTCCTACATATACTTTATGGATTCAGGTATGATGTTGAGATAATTAATCCATTTTTATCTGAATTTGTGCATGGCATTATTCTGTCAGAATATCTAAGGAAACCAAAAGAATTTTCAGGAATATACAAACTTCTCAAATAAATTTGATTTATTCTATCTATTCTATCCATAGATAGAATAGACTGTTCAGAGTGCGATTGTATAAAATGAAATAAAATGAGTGTCCTGTCCATAGGATTTGCTGTTGATCAGAAAACTGAAACTGGCACCCAAAGGTTGCAATAGTCCTCTTTTGATCACTTGATCACTTGAATCCCATTATTCATCGATTTGCTCGAGCGGGCGCCAATAACATTTCCATTGGGCCCTCTTTTGATATTAATTTATTAACAACAAAGTAGACAATAGGGCCTATTAATTATGAGAGCATAACACTTTATGATTGGAGTCTCTAGGTATTAAGTTGCTCTAATAGTATCTATTTTTTATTCATTTGTTATTATGAATTATGTAGAAGTTAGCAAAGATAGAGGTTTATAAAGAAATATGTTCTCTCATATAACCACTAAAAATTGATTAAATGATATTGAAATAAACTTTTATTATACTAGACCAAAGGAAGTTTATTTACAACTGAATCTTTGAAACATTAGTGTTCTATGATGATCACTTCATAGGTTTGCTGATTTTCCCAAAAAGAATAATTCAAATAATTGCTGTGATTTCTTTCCTTAGGTTTTATCACTCGTAGTACACTATTATTCTGTCACAGAATAAAAGGTTAAAAAGGATTTTCGCAATTTTCTTGAAATGAGTCTTATTTTTCTTAAGAACATAGAGAGAATAAGGATTTAAGAAAATGATTTTTGCTCAATAATGAAAATATTTGAAAAAGAATGTGGTGAGGGGTTGAAAGAGAGAGATTCAATTGCACGTAAATTCTTACCAGCAAATGCTCAATTTGGGTTGAGTAAATATAGTTACCTTGTTAGCAACAGAAGCACAGATCTGTGCTTTAAGGCCAACTGCTTTAAATCAAATTGTTACATAACTTTTGAGATGAGCATCTCCAGATTTCATGTGTTTTCAGGCGAGGAAAAATATTACAGGTCGGAATATCTGTAACTTTCTGGAAAAGTGAACCCAAAGTATTGCCAGGTACTCTCAAACTATGGCCAGTTGTGATCCTCATGCCCTAGGACTGCTACAGAGGTTTCTCTCTAAAATTAATTAGAAAATTTAATTTTAGAATGCAAAATATTTTAATTTAGAGGCAAAACTGGTGGCAAAATTTAATTTGGCTATAACTTAAAATATACTTTAAAAAATAAGACAAATAAGGCTGACATTTGACAGTCATTTTTATATTTTATATTTTTGTTTGGTAGTGGTGTGGTGGAGGAGGGCAAATACAACTGAGCTCATGGCTTAATTCTGGCTCAGTGCAAGGAATATAATCCAAGTGCAAGGGAAAACGTGTGACCAGATGTGCTATTTCTCCATTCGCTTGATCACTTGACATCTGTTATTCATCAATTTTCTCAAGCAGGCGCCAGTAACATTTCCGTTTGACACTATCACATGCCAGTGTAGCCCAATGGCATCTGGTTGCTTCGGGAATGTGAAGAGCCCCAAACCGTTCATTTAGGGTCTTTATGAAGGAGTCTGACCATCTTGTAGGTGGGCACCCACTTGATATTTTGATGTTCTGTGGGATCCAGTTGGTAACGGCTCTAGTCCAGCGGTCATCTCCAAATCGCATAACATGTTCAACCCATCTGATTTCTGATGCCTTGGCAAACGAGACAGCGTCCCTGATTCTGGATCGTCGACGGAGGTCGGAACTCCAAATTCCTTCTCTAACTTGAGTGAGGTGTGATATTCCAAGCATGGCTCTTTTGATTCCTCTTTTGGGAGACCGAAATGGCATTCTCATCCTGCTTTCATAGGGCCCATGTCTCTGAGGCATATGTTAATGAAGGAAGAACGGTGGAGTTGAAGAGATTTGCCCGGAGCTGGAGGTTCTTTGTCCTTTAGCTATTTCTTCGATGCTCTTGAAAGTGTTCCATGCTGCTCTTTTTCCTCCTATGAGTTCAGGTTTTAGGTCATTCATCATGTTGACTTCTCTACCTAGGTACACATAACTGCTGCATGCAGAGATGATTGTTCTGTTGAGAGTGAATGGGGGCTCTGGAACTAGTACATTTTTCATGAACATTGTTTCATTGAGATTCAGCTGTAGACCTATCTTTCCAAATTCTTGATCAAAGTCAGCCAGCATTTGTGTCACTTGGCTATTGTTAGTGTTATTCGAATGATATCATCAGTGAATCAAAGGAGGTGTCGTTGCCAACCATCTATCTTCACTCCCATTTCTTCCCATTCTAATTGTCTCATGATGTTCTTGAGGGTGGCGCTGAAGAGTTTTGGTGAAATGGTACCTCCAATTCTACATGGAATTGGAGAAGTTCTATAAATAAGATAACACCTTCTACAAGATCATAGTCGGTGATTGTAATGCCAAAATAGGACTGAGAAGATCAGCCAGAAAACTCCATACTGTGACCCAAGGCCTAGAATGGAAGGAACAGGGTGAGAGACTATCTGAATTCATCATGTCCACCAAGACCATTCATGGGAACTCACAGTTCTAGAAGACTGAATCGAAACCTTGGAGATGGGAATCTTCTGGTTGGACAGTTCCACAATGAAAATGACCACATCTTATTCAATCAATGGTTTTGCCTGACCGATGTCGCTGTTGTCCCAAAATTCCAAACAGGATTGGGCCACCGGCTCTTTTGTGCAAAATTCTACTTCATGTAATGGGGGAGAAAAAGCTCCAAATTTAAGAAGAGAACTCTCAGAGTGACCACCAACTGGGAACTCTTTGGCACCATTGTGGCAACATGGGAACATGCCATCAATGACGACACCGATGAAGAATACTGGTTCAGCACCTCAACGATTGTGAGAAGAATGCTGAGAGAAAGACACAAAAGGATGCCTGTTTTCAAAATCTCTTGAGCTCGTTTGCCAACGTGGCAAGGCGCAAGCCTCAGACAACCAAGTGAAACATCCAAACTTGCAAAAGCAGTGCAGAGTAGCAAGAAAGGAAGACCTCAAGAGAGAAGAGCAGCAATACTGGCCCATGCAGCAGAAGCCGGGATGAGCATTCGCAACACCCAATCCTAGACAGTCTTCTTCTTCTTTTTTTTTTTTTTTTTGCTTTTTTGGGTCACACCCGGCAATGCTCAGGGGTTTCTCCTGGCTCTGCACTCAGGAATTACTCCTGGCGGTGCTCAGGGGACCATATGGGATGCCGAGGATCAAACCCGGGCTGGCACAGCCCTGTCCACGCAAGGCAAACACCCTCCCTGCTGGGCTATTGCTCCGGCCCCCAAGATAGTCATTTTTAATTACATGACAACTTTTCTCCAATTTTTCTGAAATGTTTTCTTATATGTTTTGTATGGTCATTGTCTCTTGATTTCATGATATTTTTTACTTTTTAAAAATAAAAGGTGGCATGCCTATCAGTGTTAGAATATTGTCGCAACTCTGACCTTGTTCTTGTGTTTCTATATGCCATCTAGAATTTTCTAGCTTGATAATTATCTTAAGCTCAATGTTCAATTTAATCTTTACTAAAAATTTACTAAATGTGTTTGGATTCTACTTCAAGTATGATATACTCTCTTAAATCCTGAATACAACTGAATATTGATTGAAATAACTAACTGAATTGATGGACTCTTTATTCTAAGGTATCACTAAGAATGAAGGTTCCAAAATAAGTGGTTTAAAATTATAAATAAGTCTTTTTTTTCTTAGCCTGTACTTCACATGAGGATCTTTTCCAAAAGCTCTATTTCAGAGAATATGTATGATCACTTCTGTCGGGGAACGCCGCCGGGGTCCCCCGACAGTGTCGGGACAGAAGTTCTCTTCTACCTCCGAGGACGCCGGGAGAACAGATGAAAACTCCCGAGTCCGGCGCAGTTCCAAAAAAGGCTTTTAATAGTACAAAAGCTCTTCCACAGCACTCCAATATGATGAACAAATTCTAGCTCTGGTCCAAACTTAAACCATACAAAAGAACCTAAGTCTCCCAACAAAGAGAGAGGATCTCACCCGAGCTGAGTCCTGTCCAGAAGGAGCAAAAGGCCAAGAGCAAAAGGCCAAAAGCCCAAAGCAAAAGGCCGAGGAGCCAAAAGCCACAGGAGCCAAAAGCTGAAAGCTAAAAGGCCCAAAAGGTGAAAAGTGAAGGGGCCTCAAGTCAGCCCCTTATATACACCAAAGTAATCCAATCGGGAGGGTCATGTCAACAAAGAACTCTAAACAGAGTGTGAGTGCCACACCCTATTGCAGGTATAAACAAAGGTTATGCCAAGGTCTAATCCTTTCTACCAAGATTATCTCTTATGTAAAACACTGGAGAGAGGGGGCTGGTATAAAGTAATACATCTTAACTTCATGAGCTTCATGTAATCTAGATGGTACCCACAAGGTCCTTCTTATTATTATCTGCACCAGGGTGATTCTGAGTATCTTGTTCTCCTGTACTGAAAGGGTCACACTCGCCTGCTTAGAGCAAACTAGTATGATCCTTCCTATAGTCTTCTTATAGTCTCAGCGTAGCCAGGGTGGTAGTCTCCTGTTAAATTCTAACTGTCCCATGCTGGGTGCAGTGGGTATAAAGAGGAGCTGTGCCCAATCTAGAAAACATAGAAGTCTTAGTAGATGTGTAAGTCAGAAGTTATTCAATCAAGGTGACTTCTGTAACTGCCACACCCTCTAGCAGTGTTTACATAGAAGAGAGGTCTCATTAGAATGAACCTTGACTTAAGTAGATTAAGCTGGGAGTGGGCAAAACAACAAAACTCCCAGAATAGCTAAACCTGTCCTCCAACAACTCTCCTTTTTTGTTTACAAAAATATAAAAATACAAGTATTCTAAATAATACATACAGAGGAATGATACAGAAAAGGAACAATTCCAATTTCAAGGTAATATCATATGTTGTCCCAATGTCCGAATTCATTTTGAACAGAGTAAAGTTCATAGCAAAATGTCTCTGGCTGTTTGGTCATAACTGACTACAGCCTGTATTGTCCTAAATTAGTGAGAGACATTTTCCCATGAAGTCACATCTCTGGAACAAGGTCCGAAGAACTGATTCTGGAACAGCAGCATCAGTGAAGACAGGAATGAGTCTCAGGAGAGCAATCATCAGGGACTTGATGTATTATCAGGAACACTGGATCAGGTTTCAGGAGCACTGGAACAAACTTCTCAAGCACTGGAATAGGTCTCTGGAACAGTGGTACAGGCATTTCGCAAGGCATCTTCAGCAAAGGAACACTGGCACCGGTAACCATACCTATAACTTAATTTTAGGTGAGACAAAAACACTTTTTGAGATTAATCACAAATAGAGATTTTAGGGTTTGGCAGGAATCCAAGAGCATGAAAAATCTCCAACACCTTGTGAAAGGAAACATATCAATATATATATTATTATTTTGTATACTGAGATTTCATAACATTGATTGAAATCATTGAACTGTCAAATGTTAGGATATTCCCTGCTACTTAATGTATGAATCTCTCTGACACAATTTATCATGATTATTTTAACTCTGACATTGTATCTATATTTTGGTATTTGATTTGCCTAATGTTACAAGTATAGAATATTATTTTCCCTTTATATTACATAATGCCTACAATAAAATGTTTATTAAATTTTTATTTCTCTAAATACAAAACACCACATGAAATAACCACAGATTGTTTAAGAAGGGTAAGTCTATAGATATAAATAAAGGGTCATCTTCCTCCCATATGTCAATTTGAGCATCATGTCAGGATGGCTTTGTAGGAGAAATTAATATAAAAATAGATGACTTTGTAGGAGAAATTAATAGGAAAATTATTTTGAAATTATGTTCTGAAATAGGCTAACTAGTGTTTGGGCTTTCTTAAAATTGATGGAGGACTATAAAAAGGCTCCGATATCTAAGCAATGCACATTGAGAACAAAGGATATCAATTGTTCTGGAGTACCTGCCAGTATTCACTTTACAAGAAATTTTTTTAAAAACAATGATCTAAAATAAGTAATTTTGGGAATTAAAATAAAGATTTATATGACCCTTTAGCTTAGGAATGATTATTCTGTGCTCACTCTGCCCATTGAGAATAATTGGAAAATCACATTCATGAGTGGCTTGTGCATGTTCTTTAAAAAAAAAAAGGCATCGTTTCCCTTAATAATTAGACTTTCTTTACAGTCAATGGTAGCTACCTGTTCAGATTACAATTAGAAAATGTGTATTCTTGGCAATTCAAGCCTCTAAGGCTACCAAAGAATCTACAGACATCATCTACACATTAGTATTAAAGTGTTGTTAATGGATTGTTCTAATGGTGTACTTCTGATTTTCTTCCACTCCTGGCAGCAAATTCTAATTAAGGAGAATCCTCTGAGCTCTGTGTAAAGCATTACACTAGTTCTCAGTGAGGTAAGAGCATTATGGCAATGAACATCGTTGTTGTTACAGGGAATAACAGGCAATTTTGAAGTGTCATAGGGAGCATATACAAATTAACTTCTTTAACTTTGGGAGTTTTTACACAAGTGTTTCTGATAGATTTAAGTGTCACACATCTTCTAAAGCGAGAAGTCTATATTTAGAAATGCACACTGAAGTATGTATTTATGAAATAGATACATTAAAATACCTAATTTTCAGTTTGAACATTAAAAGTGAATATTTATCTCCATTTTGATAGTATAACTAATAACACTTTATTTTCATTGCTAAGATAACTAAAAGGTAAACATGAGTAAAGAAATTCATACATACACTAGACATTGAGAAATGTGTGACAGTCATATCAGAGACAGAGCAGATAAGTGAATTAATATCTATTCTTAGTTTACTGTGTAGGGAATTTGTGAGCTTCAGTGGAAGCTCACTAAAATGCACCAGATGCATTTTTGATTTAAAAAGATATAGTTAATCCCTCCAGGAGAATCATGTCTCGTCTCTTGTATAGTAGTACTCAACAGCATGAAAGAAGGGAACACAACAGAGATTAACAGATAATCCTTAGATTCTTAAGATGGTTTATTGATCAGTATATATATATATATATATATATATATATATAAATCACCGAAATTGAGGATATATCAATTTCAAAATCATTAAGGGACATACTACTACTACTACTACTACTACACTACTACTACTACTACTACTACTACTACTACTACTACTGCTGCTGCTGCTGCTGCTGCTGCTGCTGCTGCTGCTACTCTAAAAGTTTAATGATAATAACTTTTGGCTTTGGGTAACCTCCAAAGATGCTCAAGGGTTACTCCTGGCTCTTCACTCAGGAATTACTCTGGGCAATGCTTGGAGGACCCTGTGGGATGCCAGGGTTCAAACCTATGTTGGCCATAGGCAAGGCAAACACCTTACCTTCTGTGCTATCACTCTGGCCCTGTAATTATTATTAACGCACAGTTATTTCTCAAATATTTAATAGTTAGTGGGGTAAAATAGTCAAAGATATTCCAACATAAACAAGACTTAGAAGATATTGAGGAAATCAACATCTGAATTAAATTGTAATACAATATGATAATTATAATTATTGTTGCAACGGAATTCACATAGCACAGAATTAGTCATTTTACTGGGAATAATTCAGAACCATTTTGTCCATTTGTATTATAGCAAATCACCAATTCTTTGCTTTCCAACCTATTTTCACAAACTAACAGTGTATACCTATTAAGCAGCTGTTCTTTATTATTCCCTGAAAACAACAAAATGCCTTCTATTTCTATAGATTTTGCTATTATTATGTTTATTTTATTGAATAAAATCATGCAACATGGGGTGCTTTTTTGTCTGACTTCTCTCAGTTTTCATAATGTTATTGAGATCCAGTGATGTTACAGTGCATATCATGACGGTTTTCCTTTTCATGGTGAATAATCCTTACATTTACTTATTTTTATCTTAGGTGTGTATTTAGTTTCAATTTTGAGGAACTGGAATAGTACTATAGTATCTTTGGCATGCACTTTATATGTTTAAATACCTACTTTTAACACTTTTGCACATATTTAAAAGTAGAATTGCTTGTAGCATAACAGTTGCATGTTTTGTTTTTCAGGTTCAGCAATATGCTTTCTATAGTGGCTAAACCATGAAACGTTTCTACACACAGTTCTCAAGGTATCTTCAAATTTTCACATAAACTTTGCATCACTAGTGATTTTGTAATTTTAAAACAACCATGATAATGCATGCAAAATAGAATCTATGCATTTTCATGAGAAATTAGCAGTAACTAGTAAAATTAATTATTCTTTTATGTGCTTCTTAGATACATATACATCATCATTAGAAAAGTGTTTTTCACATGCCATTTACTTATTTTTAATTGAGCTGTCTTTTTTATATTTCGATCTAAACATACATATATTGGTAATTAAATGTCTATTTTTAACTGCTGTCATGTTAACATGTCTGTTAATACCATTCAAACAAGGTAAAACTATATTTTTTACCTTACTAATATGGTACATTGTGATGACTGAATTTTTTAGTGTTGACCAAATTTCACTGATAACTGGTAAATCTGCTATCAGTCTTTTTTCTAGAAATATTACAAAAATATATCACTATTAGACATGAAAAACTTAGCTATACAGTTTGATTATAGAAATAATATTTAATATATTCCAACTCCCACCTGTATTGCCAACTGATGTTAGCTTTATTAACAAATTTAGAAGCATTATGTTTATTTATTGGTTTTGATGACCAAACCTGGTTTTTGCTCAGGGCTTACTCCTAGTAAGCCTTGTGGGACAGTATGTGGTAGTGGGGATCAATATGGGGTTGGCTTCATGCAAGAAGTGCACCTTACCTGCTGCACTATCTTCCCAGCCTCAGAGATGTGTTGTTTTTAGCTTTCAAATAAGACTTACAGTAAGCTGTAATTCATGCTGCACGTACAGGAGTTACAAGTTTGATCACTGGTACTACATGATTCCCCCAAAAATATTAGACAATACTCCTGAGATCTGCGTCAGAATCTTGTTGGATATGGGCCCAAAATAATCAGCTAAAAAAGGAAAATGTATTACTAAAATACAATAAAAATGGAATTATAGATTAATTGTAAAAGTATCAATAATAGTGTAATTATTATTGGTTATGATATGTAAAAGCATCAATAATGGTGTAATTGTGTTATAAGTTGAGAATAAAGGATCTAATAAAAATGACTAATGGGTGCAGATAACTGAGGCAGCTTAGGAGAAAGTACATTTGTGTAAGTGAAGGAGCAGAGTAGAACTTAGTGACTGAGGAAGAAAAACAGAGTCTGTGTGTGAAAAGTGAAAATTCTGTAAATGTTATAGGGTAGAATTGAAACTTAGTGTGTTATTCTTCCATATTTATTACTATGCTAAAACTAGAGCACTAAAAACGTGGTGGGATAAACTGATTTAGATTATATCATAATTTAAACAAAAGCGAAATGTGTATTGATGGTCATGAGTATAAAACTATGAGGAGAAAAGTGTGAAGTTTATTAGAATATAATAGAGTATCATATACAGACATTCAAAGTTTCCAAAAGGTAGAAGCAAAATTCAGATGGGGTTATTCAACGTGAATTGGATATTTAATGTAAAGTTAATTTTCATTCATTAGCTTGAAAACAAATAATACATAACCTTGAATTTTTCTAAAAATAAAATTTGATGTTGCTTCTTGCATTTTAGTGGGTTTGTATGTTATATTATTTTATTAATAATGACTTTCTTCTTTGCGTTTTTGTTTTTGCCCTTCCTTCCTTCTTTTCTTCTCTCTGTCCTTTTTTATTCTCTCTTTTTATGTTCTCTGCTTTCTAGGAAGACTGTTTGGAGTGCAGAGGGTAAAACTCAAGTAGCTACATGCAAGGAAAGCTCTTTTCCTTCTGTGTTATGTAGCCAGCGCTAAAGAGCGCCTTCCCGAAAGGGATGGATAGAAGATATTTTGTTTGGCTACATGAGCAATCCTCAAAAAGTACTTCAGTCAAAAGACAGACTGATACAGACACTAATCCCTGAGGTTCTTGGTGTAGTATGTTTATGGGAGAGCCTAAAACTGCTTTTCCCCAAGATTCCAGTTCATGATTATATGGCTGATTGTATGATTGATTTTGTCAAACACTCACCCTCCTTAGACTATTTCTATTTTAATATTTTTTAAGAGCTAAGAATCACTCAGCATTTATTGGTTCATCAATAAATGCTGGATTTTGAATGGCTACAAGAGTATGCTACCCCACGGCAGAGCCTGGCAAGCTACCTGTGTCGTATTTGATATGCCAAATACCAGTAACAATTATAGACCTCATTCCCATGACCTGATGGAATGGTTTGAGGCTCTTTATGTTCCTGGAGCAAGCAGGTGCCCTTGGGCTCTACTTGCATGAGACAGGTCATATGGAGATGTTACTGGTGCCTGCTAGAGCAAATCGATGATGAACGGGAAGACAGTGACAGTGACAGTGAAGAATCACTCACCTAACTTTTAGTTGTGGTTTCCTACTTACTTGAGGGTTTCATGGAAGACTTTATTGGTATCTCCAGTTCTCATTTTGTTCATATCTAAATGGTGAGTAGGGACTAAATTTAATGTTCATTCCAATTTTACAGTTAATATTTTTTTTTCCATTTTAGTTATACAATTTTTAAAATTTCAACGTTTTCTTCTATTTAATTTTTTAGTTTCATGAATTTTTTAAACTTTATTTCATACATCCAAATAACTTCTATAGATCATAAGAGAAAAATTTGTTAATTTTTTAAAAGTTTATTGAAGTTCTACTTTATTCTGGTCATTGGGTTTTAATATGATTTTTCCCCCTAGAATCTCTATCTCACTAGTTTGTGGATTTCCATACACTGACTCACTGTTAGAATTAGGGACAGCCAGGCCTTTTCCTATGGGAGTCACAGTCATTATGCCTTGGCAGATACCAGGAATATGTAAATGATTCAGTCTCACAAATGATTACTTTAAGAAGACAGTAGAAAAATTGCTGATTTTGTGTTTGAGATAGTATAGGAAAACATGCTATCAGAACTGCCAAATAATCACACACCATGGGGTATTGTCTGCTTAATGTGAGAATGCCAAGAGGATTACTCGCCCCCTCTCTTCCCTCTCCTTTTTCTTTCTTTTTTTTCTCTAATCTTTCTTTCTTTGTCTCTTCTCTCTGTATTCTTTCTCTTTCTTTCTTTCTTTTTCTTTCTTTCTTTCTTTCTTTCTTTCTTTCTTTCTTTCTTTCTTTCTTTCTTTCTTTCTTTCTTTCTTTCTTTTTTCCTTCCTTCCTTCCTTCCTCCTTCCTTCCTTTCCTTCCTTCCTTCCTTCCTTCCTTCCTTCCTTTCTTTCCTTTCTTTCTTTCTTTCTTTCTTTCTTTCTTTCTTTCTTTCTTTTCTTTCTTTCTTTCTTTCTTTCTTTCTTTCTTTGGTCTTTATATTTCTATTTCCTTTCTCTCTCTTTCACTCTTTCTTCTGCTCTCTCTGGTTCTCCCTTTCTCTTTATCTCTCCAGTTTATTTAGCCATTTATGACCAGTGAATTTTAAAGAAAATTATGCTATCAAATATTAGTAATCATAGGGAATACATTAATAATTGGAGATACATAGAACATGAATTTCTACTATCAACTAGAAATCAGATACCTGCTTTGGGTTCACACACTCTCATTATTCTCCCTCGAATCTGGGGCATTGTTTCATTTCTGAGACTGAATTTTTCCATCTGTGAAATGGAGATATGGGTATTGGTGCCATAAGAAATGTTATTTCTTTTTGTACCCTAGTATGTTGACATAGACTAGAATGAGAATTCTTTGAGATGATACTGAGTAGATAGTCATGGCAGGTAGATTCCTAATATTTACCTTTGGAGGCAAGTTTCCCAAGTGGACTTTTTTTTCTGATAATTTTCTTCTCTTATCAGTGAATCAGAAAAAAAAAGTGATTAAGTGACTTAAATTTCTGGTTCCTTAGAATCCACATAGTTTTGTTCTTTATTATCAAAAGAAGTAGATTGTGAAAAGCTCTGCTTGTGCCTCAATACATACACTATCATGATATGGACTATTCTTTAGAGCCTTCAAAAATGATCAAATAATAACTTCTGCTGTTATGCTTCCAGAATATCTTTTTGACTATTAAGTAATTTAAAAACAAGAAAATCTAGTTGGGGGTCCACTTTCTTTGAGAGCTATACTGAGAATCTTAAAATATAAAAGGATAATGTCAATTGAAATGCAAATGTTTAAGCTTAAGCAGGCGGAAAAAAGACTCCCTCATTTACTCTAAAAAAATGAATTTGGTCTATTCTAACAGATCTTTCCCAGATATGCATTTCTCAAAGTGATTAATATCTCTGACAGACTATT